>JALBXZ010000479.1:0-29255 GCA_027580255.1 Therioaphis trifolii
ACTATTCAAATAAATTTAAAACCTTTATTATTTTTTGAATACGATTGAATATCGATGAGGTCTGCCTGCCAGAGATCATCCTTGAATAGAGAAATTATTTTTCGTCTAGGAAAAGTTTTTCTAGCTGGTTTATGTAGCTCTTCTGCTATTTTTTCTAATGTTGTCATTTTTAATTTTTTCGTAGTCAAAACATTATTTTTCCAAATGGAATCATTATTGAATGATTGTCAATATGGAGATAAGCCTGTGCGTCGTGTCGTTCCAATGATTAGAAAACATTTCCACGTACGACCCCGAAAAATCAAGAGGATGAATCTTGATGAATTACAAGAACTTAGACATATAATAAATAAAACAGTAATAGCAATGCAATATCATGGAGAGTCGATGGTAAGTGATCTATATATGTCCTGGATCACTGGAAAATATTACGTTGATACCACGATGTGGAGGATAATTAACCGGTCGAATGCTGAACCTATTTCAGTAGTTAACGTAATTTCAAGATTAGATTTAGATACTTAGGATAACTATGATTTTAAATGATATAATTAATAATAAGTTTTTTAATTAAACATTTCTTTAATTTTTTTCTTTATACAATAAGTTTCCTCTCACGTAATTCTTCTAGAATAGATATAATTTCATTATTAACACCTGTATTGCCAGCATTTTGAGAAGATATTAAAAGGTTTAATCTCGTGACTAATTCATTCGGATCGTCACAATAAACTAGCTGTGTGTTAGGTATTACGTCTTTATATAGACTCGAACCTATTTGATCAGATTGTAACGTTTTCCCGAAATCTATTAAGTCCGAGCTATTTCGTAATTCTTCTATAGAATGTAATGAACTATTTTCTAGTGATAAGTCGTCAAGAGATTTACTAACGTTTAATTTATCGTTAGACTTTGAGTACTTAAATTTTTTGTTTTGAAGTGTTGGACTGATTAAAGGTTTACTTCGTTTTTTTATTTCATTTATATTATCAGACTCTTCCATATTCGACATTATATTTTTGTTATTTAAATAATTTAAATAATTTAATTCTTTTCTGATACGTTCGTATAGAGGCTTAACAATAGAAATCCATTTATTAGCACTATTAGCTTTAGGTTTACCATCTGACTTGAGGTGAACTTTTGTAGATTTTAAAATGTAATCATCATATTCGTAATCATCATATTTATAATTTGACGGATTTTTTTCACACAATAAAGACCAAAGACCACGAGTCCACGGGTAGCTCTTATCCAAAACCTTTAAATTATTGTTACTGATGGTTACAGGATAATTTGATATTTTAAGTTGTTCATCTTTTTCATCATAATGTAACCCAAACGATTTGTCATAAGTTCTACTTTGAGGAGAAGCATTTAAAAAGTGTTCAAAGTCTGATGATACATCATCTTCTTCATTACTATAAAGCAGTTATAAAGTAATATAAAGCAGTTGCAAGTTTCCTTTTTAACGAAGGTAAAATAGAAGATCCATTCAATGTAAATTTATCAAATAATGGATTATCGTTTCTATTTGACCAAGTCCAATTAGAGATTAACGGTGTAGATGTTGATAGAACCCGTTGTACTCGGAATAACCAGTTCTTTAAAAGCATATTTATCATGTACTTTAAACAATTATTATAGTTATCATAATGCAGGTTGGATTTTACAAGATAGTAGTATAGTGAATGATAGTGGAGAATTTAGTTTTTGTATACCGTTAAAATATTGGCTGGGGTTTTTTGAAGATTTTAAAAAAATATTGATAAATGCTCGTATAGAATTAATTTTAACGAGATGTAATAATGATTTAAATAGTTTACATACTAAAGCACTTAATTCAGCAACAACCGGTTCTATAACACTCAATAAAGTAGTTTGGAAAATCCCGCATGTTACTGTAGATGATTCAGAAAGGTAAAGTTAATGAAAATCGTAGAAAAGGGTAAAAGTTTGTTTATTCCATTCAGATCGTTTGAAACTTATGAATACCCCGAGCTCGGTAAAACTAAAAACGTGGTTTGGAATTTAAAAACTGCCTCAAAATTAGAAAAACCTCGATATATTATAATAGGTTTACAGAAAAACCGGAAAAACAATATTGGAGTTGATGATAGTTTTTTTCAACATTGTAAAATAACTAACATTAAAGTTATTCTAAATTCTGTTGTTTATCCGTACGATAATTTAAACTTGAATTTTGATAGAAAAAATTATACAGTACTATATAATATGTATGCATCGTTTCAAGAATCGTATTATGGTAAAAATGAAGGTAAACCAATATTAAGTCCAGCTACTTTTGAGTCTAAGGCACCGATTGTCGTGATAGATACTTCAAAACAGAACGATTCAGGTACAGCTTCTACTGTTGATGTTAGTATAGAAATTGAAGCTTTCGATAATCTAGATGGTGTAAGTGCTTATTGTCTTTTAATAAATGATCGTATTGTAGAATATGTACCTATTAGCAGAGAAGTAAAAAAACTTGTGTAAATGTATTATCTTAATTTTTTTTAAATGACTGTATACTTAAAATAAAAATGTATAAAATAAAATTTTATATGTTTTGTGGATATCATGTGTGTGAAGTATAATTGTGTGTATATTTTTAAGTATGTGAATGTTTGTGTGAAATAAAAATGTGTAAAATAAAATTTTATGTGTTTTGTGGATATCATGTGTGTGAAGTATAATTGTGTGTATATTTTTAAGTATGTGAATGTTTTGTGTGAAATAAAAATAGTGTGTAAATTTTTAAAAAAATGTTATTTATTTTTTACACGATGAAATAAAGTGGAATTTAACCGCTAAACTGGTATGAATTTGGCTTCTCAAATGGACTCAGAACATGCATGTAAGTTTTTGTAAAATAAAAATCATACACTAAAAAAATAGTTACACACTAATTTTAAAAAAAATGTTTTTTATTTTTTGATACGGTGAAATAAGGTGAATTTTAACCGCTAAACTGGTAAAAATTTGGCTTCTCAAATGGAGCCAGAACATACATACGTTTTTTGTAAAAATAAAAAATCATACACTAAAAAAAATTTGAGAAGCCAAATGAAGCTAAAAATACGTACTTTTTTTGGAGCAAAAAAATCGTACACTAAAAAATAGGTAGAAATCGCCCGCCAAACCGGAAAAATTTGGCTTCTCAAAATGGACTCAGAACATACAAATACATACTACTCATTTCGTTTGAGACAAATTGGGATCTGTTGTCACGGAGACACACGCGTGGGTAACCGAAACGTGAAAAAAACTCGCGTTCTAGTGTTTTATCATCGTTTTAGTGGTGGCGTTACCTAATGGGTAGGCTTCGGTCCACCAGCTAAAACAGTCGGCCGCTACTAGTATATACGATTTTCCTCTACTTGTACGAGGGTAGGGGCCCTCGAGGCCTATCTTAATAACTCCCGGGGGGGGGGGGGGGTTGTGTCGGAGTCGTAAGGGTGGACTAAACCCTTCCGGCTCCCCCGCCGTTTCCCGACGTGGTCGGGTTGTGCTGGCACTCGCTATGCCAGTGTAATTCGCCGCAGAACTTACACGGCCCCAGCGGCTTGCTTTGAGAAAAATTCGCACTCGGTTTTTGTACCGGAGGGCCCTTGTGTAGCCTAACCACCCCCTTTTTACCGTGTGGGGTAAACTCCCGTGTAGGAGGTGGGGTGGGTGCATTCGTACCGGGGTCTAGTATACTCGCGATACTACGCAATTCGCTGAACGTAGACGGGCTGATATTTTTGCAAAATAAATTCCGTTAGCGTTTGCGACGAATTTGGCGGTGTGGACAGTATATCGGCGCGCAATCGTAGACGGATTTCGTCGTTGTCGAAATTTTGTAAAAATTCGACTCGAAACTCGTCCCAGGATAGGTCCAGGACCTTGATGGACTTCCACCAAGTCACAGCTGTACCCTTTAATTGCGACTCGACCGTCCTACACCAACCGGAAATGTGTATGCGCGCTTGCTGTAGGACTGATTCCGTATTCGTGAGAAACCGAACGGGGTCCTCCACCCTCGTTCCGGTAAACTCGGGTAAGGAGGCCCTTGCTGCGGGCAAGTCTTCGTACGGAATTAATACGGAAAGCTCCTCTAAGCGTGACGCATATGGTTGATAGTGGGACGCACTATCATTTGGGACCGATCTATCGCCCGTTAAATTACGCGTGTGTTACGGTAGATTTAGTGCGGCGTGAGCGCGGTTCGAGCCAATGTCGATGGTCGGTTTGTTGCGTGACGTTCGTGCGTTCGAACCTGCTCGCGTGCTGGCGACGGTGAACGTGGTCTCGGTCGTTCGTGGCGAGGAGCGGATACGTCGGGCTCATCCCGGCGTACTCCTGACATGAATCGACGCTGTTCCTCAAAGAAACGCATCATATTCACTTCCAACGCCGACAGTCGTTCCTCGATCGACGGTTTGTCGGTCGAGTGTCCGATTGACTGCCGTAACGAACCGAGTTGAGCCGTGGTGGCTTTAAAAACGTCAACGCTGTGTGTCGGATTTGAGGTGTCGAGTGGGTTACTTGTCGACTGAAAAAGGTTGTGTTCCGTCTGGACTCCAACGGGAGGCTGACCGAGTAAAACGTCGCTCGCTTGTCCCGCGGCAAAGTCTTGTTCAAGTCGGTAACCCCTTCCTCCGGTTGTGTAAGCGTAACAGGCGCCACTTCAACATACGAGGGATCGACACCGGCTGCGCGTAAATGTTCCTCTAAACGTCTTCGAGATCAAGCTTTGATCCGTTCGTCGATATTCCCTGTACCGCTCACGCTTGACGTAGCTCGGACAACGTCAATTTCGAGATGTGTTTCACCGACATAGTGCAAACCGTAATAATTATTAAAATTACACTTGTTTCTAACTAGGTGGTGTATCTCCGTTGTCGAGTGTACCTGTGTGTGCGTGATAGCGGAATAAAAGACGCGAAATACGTAAATTCGGTTTGTTTACGTTGTGTGCGTTGTTTTTTTTTTCCTTTCGTATGACCCGCTTACCCAGATAACGTTTCGTGTGTGTTACGGGTTTGATAGGGGCTAGTACAGTTCGGCCCCGAGATAACAGGCAGAATAATTTTCATGGAATTTTCATGGAGTAAACGCATTAATCGGGGCCGAACTTGAAAGCAGGTGTACCAACATTGAAATGCTAAATATCCCAATGCATTTCCCAAATTTATGTATTTTCAACTTCAAAAATTATTGTAAAATTATTGTATAATTGTATAATTTATGTATTTTAAAATTCAAATATTATTGTATTTAGCTTACGAGCTGTTTCCCGGGAAAACCGTAAGAGAAGATAAAAGTATACAATTTAATAGTAAGTACCTAGGTATTGTTTATGACACCCAAAATTGCAAATGTATTTCACATTTTCAACTTATCATCAAATAACCAAATTAAAATGTTAATTAATATATGACTGGTATTTAAGAAATAATATAATGGCGTTGGACTATTTGTAAATTTATTTCACCACAATCAAAATCAGTGGTTAGTTCAGCTAAAATAATATAATTATTTATTATAACGCTTTGATGATTCATAGACGGTTATAGTAGGTATATTTTTTAAATTTTCACTTACCATTGTAAAAGTATTTTGATTAGTTTAAAATCGACAAACACGGATAATTAACTATTTGCATATTTACTACCATGATAATATGTAAGAGTGTGTTTTAAGAGCAATTCAACAGTCATAATTCATGCAATTACAATTTTATCCTAGAATTAGGTACTGTTATAATCTGTACCCTCGAATTATAGGTACACTGAAAAAAATATATCATATTTTTAATGAAAAACGTATATTATTTTAATGAAAATCGGGTATGATTTTGAGCCTATGATATTCATTCATTAAATTAAATATTAATGTTTCATAAAAACAATGATTTATAATTTCATTAAATTAAATACAAATTGAATTAATTTGATTTCCATTTTACTAAAATTGTGGAAATGATACAGTAAATCTAATGATACCATTTTCTTTTGTTTTAAAACATGATACCTTGATTAGAAGATTTATAACTTTAAAATAATGAATTTGTAGCAATGAAATAATTCTATTATTTTCCTTCTTTATAAGGTATAGACATTAAGTTAAAGGAATATTATTGTTAATATCCAATAAAATTTTCATACATTTTATGCAAATTTCCTTTAAAATTAGTAAACAGTTGTAACAATTTAATGAAATTGAAATGATCTATGTCTTCAAATTGAAGAATATATGAAAAATATAAATATGTAAAACCAACATGAATAAATACATTATTTATTAAACAATAAAGACAGCATGATAGTACAAATAATATAACATGATAACATGTATTATATACAATAGTAATAGAAAACAGTAAAATAATATAATTTTTATAAATATAGGTATTAATTTTACTTAAAATAATTAATGACTTACAACTAAAAAGAAAAATTAATCTTTAAACAATAACAATATTAATGATAATTTTTATATTTTAACCGTTATTAAAATTATAAATACAATTTATAAAATTACAAAATTAATCTTAAAAATAATTTTTCAATCTAATAACTGTCTCATTTGTAGGTAATTCATACAAATGAATTGGAGGACCCATAAATTCTTTAATACTTTTTAAAGCATAAGTTTTTGGTAAACATTGACTTATGACATAACTTGTTAAATGTTTTTTGTAAGAATCTATTTTTAAATTTTGACACAGAAAAAAAATATCATCATTTAAACATACAATTTCTTTTAATTTATAAGCCAACACAGTATGATGACTTTCTGAAAAAGTTGTTAGGATATGATTGGCTTTGTAAATGGTATGACAATAAGAAATTGAATTATAACAATTATAGTAATTTAGTAACAGCAAATTATTTGGTGGAAATAACATTTTTATTTTAGAAAAATATTTAGAAAAAGAAACTGGAGTTTCTGCGCTTAAAGGAAACCATTTTTTTATTTCAAAATTTAATATTAATTCAGCAAAATTGATTGAATACTTCATTGATAAAGAAAGAGGAATATTTACTCTGGAAGTAATATTTTTACAATAAGATTTAAGTTGTTTGTGTTTTGATTCAAAGCGGTAAGACCATAGAAATTTTAAAGGTCCAGATTTCCTTATAATATTACAGTAGTGAGTTAGTAAATGATGTTTGGGTTTTAATGTGTCATTGAATAATTGTATGTATTTACTGTTATGATATGCAACACATTCATTTAACTTTTCTAGATTTGAATCATTAAACTTAGGTAATAACAACAAGTCAACTAATTCTATGAAATTAATTAAAAATAACCAATATTTATCATTTTCTGGAACTAAATCTCCAATCAAGAGAGGGAAGAAATGTAAAAATGTCTGCATTTCTCTAGAACTCATATTTATTTTTAACTTATCTGATTTAACAAACTTTAAAGGAGGAGACATATTGCCTACTTCAGAATCACCATAATTGAAACCTATTTTCCTGATATTTAAAGTTTCTAAAGTAAAATATTTTAATCTAATAAAATTATTAATTAAATGACACATATTATAATTAGCAACTCCTTCGTAAATATCATGCATAATATCAACAGAAAAATTGTCAACAACGTGAAAAGAATTAATTGAATTAAATATTGAATTTTCAGAAATCCCGGTCTGCTTTAAATCATTTTGTGAAACATGTTCATTATAGTTTACTTTATTTCGAAGTGAATTTTTATCTTCGATAGCCATTGTTTGAGTTTTTTTTTTATTATTTACACAAAAACGACAAAAGTGAATAGATGAAAATGATCTTGAAAATCCTAAAACTGAATTAATACCAAGATTATCACCGACAACTAATCCCAATATAAACTTGATATTCAAGGTTTTTTTTGGCAAATTAATTTTTATACCAATAATTTCCAATTCATTTATCTCTTCAATTAACTTAAAAAATGCCTTACTGTTACCAATTCTTTTGACATCTTTGGTATTAAAAAGAGCAGCAACAAATATTGAACTTAAACTATACCTTAAACAATCTGGAGCTGATGGAAAAGAATAGTAAACACCTAATAAAGAAGAAGCATGCGGTCCAAGAGGATTATTAATCTCAAAATCGTCAAAATATAGGAAATATGGTATTAGAATCGAATCTTCTTTATTTTGTAATAATAATATTTTGTCTTTCCAAAGTTGACAATTAATAAAATTAGTAAAGGCGGTTTCTGAATTTAGAGAATTATGGTTCTCAATAAATAAATCTAGCACACCTGGTGCTTCAAAATATTTCCTAAACTGAAATTTAAGAGGAAGGATTACAGCTTTGGTTTTGTTTTCGTCAACAGTGTTCACATTATGTAAAACAACATTTCTTATAGTATTATCCAAAGTTATAACATTAGGTTTCTCATAGTAATCATCCTTCTGCAAATTATTTAAAAATGTATATTCTGAATCAATACCTTCAAATGGATTATGACAAAAATTCACTATTGATTGAAATGCATTTTTAGTTTCTTTATCTAATGTATTATTATGAATTAGTATATTGTTAATTTCTTTAGAAATCGAAGATGTGATCATTTTTGTTACATTATTTTGAAGTTCTGATGCATCCTTTCTGGATAAATTGAATTTACTATAATATTGGACGGAAAATTTTAAGGCAGACATTTTTAATGAATTTAAATCTACGTTGTAATTATTAACATCAATAGGCAGTATATTAGTTGTGTCTATAATTTCATCTTTGAAATTATTAGACAAATATGTATTATTTGGTAAGGAATTGTCTTTATTTATTTCTAAAGGTGGAGCAATATCTATGGGTGTATGTTTAAATTCTTTTTTAACATGCTTGGAAAATGACCTAAATGATGAAAAAGTTTGAGTGCAATGAGTAATACCACATTTATAAATACTTGAAGATGTCAGGGAATGATATAATTTTAAATGGGATATATATGGATCTAAATTTGAAAATTTATTCTTACAAATAAAACAGGTTAAATACATAGTAATTTAGTGACTTTGTAAAAATATTATTTAAGATCAGAAATTAGTAGTTCGAGCGAAGGATTTTTCACATCAGTAGCATTTTCTATGTCATACATATACTTTTGAAAAAATGTCCACACTAATATACATTGTGAAGGGTATTGTAAATTAAAAGTGTGAAAAATTTTAAAACATATATCAACTGCTTTTACAATATTAGAAAACTTATAGAATGTATCAAAATAATAAACAAAATATTCTTTAGATGCCCAAACACCACTTACTCCCACAACACAAATTAACGGCTGCAAAGATTGTCTATTTTTGTAGCAATTATCAATTTCAATTTGAATTTGTGAATGAAGATCATTCATAGATGCAACTTGAAGCAAAAATGTTTTACGGCCATCAGCAATTGAAGTCTTCACAACTCTTTTCTTATTACTAAATTCGTCTATGTGACACGTTTTGGACGTTGGAACCAATAATGAATTCATTAAATCAAATATAATTAAATTCCTTACATCTGTAATTTAAATATCACGCATCAATTAAAAAATAATAACAAATACCAATATAGCTTAAATATTTAGTACCTTGATTTTCATCACGAATATTTTCTAATTGTTCTAATAAATCTCTGCTGTTTGCATCCTTTATTTTAATTTTCATTAATGGTATAATTTTTTCAACAAAACAGTCCCATTTATCAAAGAGCAATCCACCTTTTCCTGGATGTAAATATTCAAAATCAATATCAATCTGAAATAAAAATTTGAAAACTTTCATAAACCAGTTTTTAAATGTCAATTATTAAATTCATTCTTTATGAGGTAAACAATGTATTTCACACAAAACAATTAAAAAGACCGGTGAAACCCGAAAGCGCAAAACACCTTTTTTTTTTCGATAGACCAAAAGTTCAGAATGAATTTGCGCTCTTGTACCTTAGAAGTAGGATAAAAACGCAAAAAAAAATATTGTATCCGTTACAATTTTTAATTAATATACAAGAGTATTTTCAAAATTCAATAATACATCAATGTCAGTTGAAACAGTGGGCTCCAAATTTCAAATTTAATATTAAGGTACTCATTTTAATATTATACTGCTTATAAATGAAATTAAAATTTCAAATTTTTATATTTTTTTATCATTAATTGATTATATTATTATTTTAATAAAATACATTTTATTTTTGGAAAATAATATTATACTGCTTATAAATCTAATTAAAATTTTCAAATTTTTATACTTTTTTATCATTAATTGATTATATTATTTTAGTAAAATACACTTTATTTTTGGAAAATATATTTGCGCTTATGGTTTGTTAAAAAAGTATTTTTTTTTCGCTTATGGAACTTTAATTTTGCGCTTATGGGCTACAGCCCTTAAGACCATACATTATTATAAAAATATCGTTTAATAAAATATATTTACCAACTGATGTCCAAAGGTTTGTTTGTACATTGGCCAATTTTCAAGAATGTTAACAATAGTAGTACTGCTCAAAGCAAGAAATTGTTTACGATAAATAGCAGTTTCTTTCCACTTAAGTAAAATGTCATCTAAAGGTTCTACATTAAACTGAAGCCATTTTTGGATGCTAATTATCGTATCCAAATCTAAAATGAACAAATAAATTATATATTATAACTTATTTAGGTGCAAGTAGTTATTAATTTAACTAATAATAAAACGAATATACCTAATTTATTAACTGATTACTTTGTTTTAAATTATAATATAATATGCATACAATAATATTAATAAATAATTTAAAATTTTAAATATTCACCATAGGTTGCCTGTTGGTATTCTTGTTCAGAACTTTGTTTTGGAATGTGTGTGAAAGTTTTTTTAGAATCAACCCAGAGTTCACTTCGGCGTAACTTTGAAACTGTATTGTGATACTTTTGGTACAAAGATCCTTTTGGCTTTTTTTTAGGCACTGGCATAAAATATGTGTCCTATAAATAGTAAATCATGAAATATAATTTTCATTCAACAATACAATAAATTAGGTATAACTTTCTTATAAAAAGCCAGTACAGAAGTAACTATATAATATATTCAATTCAATGGTAGGTATTATAGATTAAATATAATTGTAATACTTAAAAGTACAATCAAATGCAAATTGATTGTATTTTATTAAAATTTTAGTTATCATCAAAGATATTCATAGAAAATTCAAACTTTGTACTGTTAGAATATTATAATATAGTCAAAACCTAAGGTAATAGGTAATTCAATAATTATTTTTAAATAGGTACCTATATAAATTAAGATATTGTAGGTACCTAACAAATATTTGATTTCCATATGGTACAAACCTTCACTTCAGTTGTAAAATAACTAACTATATTCACAGCTATTTTTTCCAGAAGTTTGGGACTTGCATGAATTTTTTTTAGAAGTAAATATTCAATAACGATATCTGTAATATTTTTGCGACACTGATCATTTAATCTGTGATTTTTTGAGAAAAATTGTAATACCATATTTCCTTTTCCAGAACTAGTCAATAAGTCTTCTAAATTAAACTATATAGAAATTATGAAAATGAGTAATTAACTAAGAATTATGTACGACCTAACAAGTTTATGAGTTATGCAAGTGTAATATAATACAAATTGTTTAACATAGAAAATAAATCAGATTGAATTCAATTGAAGTTAACTTCATATAGATATTATAATGCATGCTTCATTACTTAATTATAACCAATATATCTTACATTAATCTCATAGTTTACTGTGGAGCCATGATCCATTTTTGCAGAAACAGAACTATCTGAATTGGTGCATTCATTATCAGAAGAATTAGTATTGAAACGTGTGCTGTTTGAATGGACAGACTCCTTAATAAATAATAGATATTAAATTAATTAAAAATTACAATTTCAATACTCATCATTTATCAAGAAAATATATTAGTTTACAATGTATACTAACATTGAATTGTGATTGCCATTTCATCAAATTATGTTCAAAGATAATTCTTTGACCAAATTTTTCTTTGGGGCACAAGGTATCTAAATGTCTGGCATTCATTAATTTCAAACCTTCCAATGTTATACTACATTCTACAAATTATAAAAAAAAAATTAAACTAGGTACCTATAGTAGGTATATAATGCTTCCATAATATACGTATTGCAGTAGGTAGGTACCTACATTATGTCAATAAATATAATATATAATAAAATGTAATAGGTATTTATTTATATAAAATAGCATGCTCTTTAATTAGGTACATAATATATATAGATATATTAAAAGTTAAAAATAATTGAAACAATCTACCTACCTTTAAACACTTGGTAAAAACATTCTCCTTTCAACTCATGTAATATTCTAAATAATTCTTCATCATATCCTGCAAGAATTGGTGAACCAAACATATCTTCGGAAAATGTAATGTCAGCATTCATTATAGTATCATGAGCATCCATTCTTAATTTAAATTGTTATAATAGAATAAACGTTTAATTTGTCACAACTAGAAACTCGCGGACACTCGCAAACTTTACACTAAGGTTCAAATAACAACCATATAAAATAATATTATAATAAAATAACACAAGACAATATTAATATATTAAATATTTAATATCGTATACGATATGACGATATGTATACATCCAAGTCGTAAATACTGCAGTACCTATTACATGTAATATGGTGTGCGAATGTGCAATGCGTATGACGACGACTTCACGTTTTGACGGGCTACCAATACCATAATGACAGTAATGACACTACAATATTACCAAAGAATAGAAACTTCTTATCTCATATATTTATAAATAGTATTTAATAATAAATATTAATGATAATAATCATTAAATTTATGATATCTCTCATGAATTCAAATCCAAATTGAAGTTGTTAAATTGATGAAAGTTGCTCCATAAATAATATTTCATCAAAATGATTATAATTATCATAAAAACAATACTATTTATAGATCATACATTTAAAAATACAAAAACACTATTTCTAAGAAAAAATCCCATTGGTTCAAAGACGAAAGTTATACAATTTATGTAATATTATAGTAGATTTTATTATGAAAACTATTAATAGTAATATTATTTACCATTAAATTTAAGTTAGAATAGTTCATAAAAATTAAGATAGTTTTCATGATTTCGAAGACAAAGATGTTGAAATTTAAACCATAGTCTTTCTTAGTTTTAAAGAAAAATATGTATTTGTATCAATGGAAATGTATAAATTTAATGATATATTTTTTTCATTAAATTAACACAAGTATACTTAAAATTATGACATTATCATTGTTTTAATGAAAATAGAAATATTTTTGAAGAAAGTAACGTTCCATTCAAGCAATGGAACGAATTCATAGAAATTAAAACTGTCTTTTTTCTGAGTGTACCTACGGAGTCGAATTAGAGTATTTTCTATTTAATAAAACAGTATAAATATTCAATTTCCTTTAGTTACTCATACACAGTGTGTTTGTAGCATATAATAGGTCCAGCAGAAATGTCCGATGTGTAGGTACCCGATATCATTGGTCAATGGTCTTCACACCAAAAGACAAAAGCCGACCTATAAATTATTATTTTGAACTAAATGGTTTATATACAGAAGAAAATAATTAAGACGATATCTGATTTAATATATAAATTATATAAAAGAAATAGAAAGAGTCAAATAATAATATGTTTTCATAATATTTAGTATTTCCTGGATCATCTCTAACACAAACTGTAAATAATCGATAATTGAATAAATAAATTGAATACAGTGTTTTAAAAGTCGGCGTTAATAATACACAGATAGGAACTACCTACCGAACACGAATATTAACAGAACCTAGAAAGTATTTGTATTTATTTTTTGCAAAAGCCTAACACTCTCATGACCAATTCTGTCATTAGTAACAAAGTAACATTTCAATTTTAATTCAATACTTACTTAGTAAATCATTCATTATGAGTAATAATAACCGGTGGACAGCAAGAAACTACAAAACGATCAATATATATATATATGACACATGGTATAACGAACAAAAAACTACAAAAAAAGTATATTACGCTTATATGAGTACACTTTGTATAAAAGATACACGGTTAAACCTAATGCGTTTAAATCATATAATATATTATATAGGATACTAACTATATAGGATTACAAACTAAATAGTAGTTTAAAACATTTTTATTAAGAAAACAAAGCAAAAACGTACAAAACACGATAAAACTCGAGTAGTACACATATAATATGACATAGTGGTACGAACAAAAAACTACAAAAACGCGTAAATTTTTTCGCGTAAATTTGCGTAAACATATAATAAAACACGAATATACGATAAAAACTCGAGTAGTAGAGTGAATTATTAGTTTTTAATATATAATAATATATTAAAAAAAGTAATACGAATATTATACAAAAGTAATACAAAAGCAACGTTATCACGATACACGGGGCCGCGTGGTTATCATCAGACGACAAAGAGTAGTGCGAATTGGCGGGAAACGATCACGTTTTTGCAAACGAAAAACGAAAAATCGACCTTTTTTGGGCGCGCTAACGCGTAAAACGACGTCCGGAGACGGGGACAGAATATTTCGAGTGAGAACGGAATTTTATAGTATGAGAAAAAGGAAAAAACGGCGTTTAAAAAATAGTGGGAAAGTGAGGTTATGTTTACCTTACCATTTTATAGTATAAGACTAGCTGCCGGTGAAACGCCCTTCGGGATCAAAAGTATAAACATGATAAATTTTATTTACACGGATACCGCCAAAAGCGTTAGGTTTAACTACTCGATTTAACGTATATGGGTTGTGTCTAGAAGTCGGCTCATTAGAGTGACGAAAATAGGAGCCGTTGTAAATCTACTATCAATTTTTTTTTTACCAGGACACTGCGAAAAGCGGGAGAGTCATTCCAAATGTTTGGCTCGAGGAGCTCCGCTTTAATATCATTTTTTTTTACCGGGACGCCGCGAAAAGCGTTAGGTTTAACGTTTATGGGTTGTGTCTAGAAGTCGGTTTATTAGAGTGAGGAAAATAGGAGCCGTTGTAAAACTACTATCGGTATCAAAAATGATACATTATCAATGTATTTACATTATATATACCAAGCGTTCGGCTCGAGGAGCTCCGCTCCTCGCCAAGACACCGACGAAAGTAGGATACGGTTTTTCGTTGAAAACACACATTTATACAATGAACGTATAGAGGATAAATCTAGAGGTCGGTTATTAGAGTGATGAAAAGAGTAATTCTGGTCAGTCGGGACGGAAAAAAAACTATTTTGAGATATTTTTTATCTTTTGTATATTTTAGTTATTGAGAACGCCGCCGTAAGTAGGATACAGTTTTTCTAACGTCTAGATCGAACGCGTGTAGGATAAGTCTAGAGGTTGGTGTATTGGAGTGACGTATAGAATAATTCTGGTCAGTCGGTTCGGAAACAAAAGCTATTTAGTTATTTATTCGGCCAAGACATCATCGAAAGTAGCATACAGGTTAGGTTTAACGTCTCGATTTCACGTATATGGGTTGTGTCTAGAAGTCGGCTCATTAGAGTGACGAAAATAGGAGCCATTGTAAAACTACTATCAATTTTTTTTTACCAGGACACTGCGAAAAGAGGGAGAGTCATGCCAAATGTTTGGCTCGAGGAGCTCCGCTTTATTATCGATTTTTTTTACCGGGACGCCGCGAAAAGCGTTAGGTTTAACGTATATAGGTTGTGTCTAGAAGTCGGTTTATTAGAGTGAGGAAAATAGGAGCCGTTGTAAAACTACTATCGGTATCAAAAATGATACATTATCAATGTATTTACATTATATATACCAAGCGTTCGGCTCGGCCAGGACACCGACGAAAGTAGGATACGGTTTTTCTTTGAAAACACACATTTATACAATGAACGTATAGAGGATAAATCTAGAGGTCGGATATTAGAGTGATGTAAAGAGTAATTCTGGTAAGTCGGGACGGAAAAAAAACTATTTTGAGATATTTTTTATATTTTGGTTATTTAGAACGCCGCCGTAAGTAGGATACAGTTTTTTTAACGTCTATATGGCCGGTGTGAATCGCCTTTCGGGATCAAAAGTATAAACATGATAAATTTTATTTACACGGACACCGCCGAAAGCGTTAGGTTTAAATACTCGATTTAACGTATATGGGCTGTGTCTAGAAGTCGGCTCATTAGAGTGACGAAAATAGGAGCCGTTGTAAAACTACTATCAATTTTTTTTTTACCAGGACACTGCGAAAAGCGGGAGAGTCATTCCAAATGTTTGGCTCGAGGAGCTCCGCTTTATTATCAATTTTTTTTACCGGGACGCCGCGAAAAGCGTTAGGTTTAACGTATATGGGTTGCTGTCTAGAAGTCGGTTTATTAGAGTGAGGAAAATAGGAGCCGTTGTATAACTACTATCGGAACCAAAAATGATACAATATCAATGTATTTACATTATATATACCAAGCGTTCGGCTCGAGGAGCTCCGCTCCTCGGCCAAGACACCGACGAAAGTAGGATACGGTTTTTCTTTGAAAACACACATTTATACAATGAACGTATAGAGGATAAATCTAGAGGTCGGTTATTAGAGTGATGTAAAGAGTAATTCTGGTCAGTCGGGACTGAAAAAAAACTATTTTGAGATATTTTTTATCTTTTTTATATTTTAGTTATTGAGAACGCCGCCGTATGTAGGATACAGTTTTTTTAACGTCTAGATGGCCGGTGTGAATCGCCTTTCGGTATCAAAAGTATAAACATGATAAATTTTATTTACACGGACACCGCCGAAATCGTTAGGTTTAACTACTCGATTTAACGTATATGGGTTGTGTCTAGAAGTCGGCTCATTAGAGTGACGAAAATAGGAGCCGTTGTAAAACTACTATCAATTTTTTTTTTACCAGGACACCGCGAAAAGCGGGAGAGTCATTCCAAATGTTTGGCTCGAGGAGCACCGCTTTATTATCAATTTTTTTTACCGGGACGCCACGAAAAGCGTTAGGTTTAACGTATATGGGTTGTGTCTAGAAGTCGGTTTATTAGAGTGAGGAAAATAGGAGCCGTTGTAAAACTACTATCGGTATCAAAAATGATACATTATCAATGTATTTACATAATATATACCAAGCGTTCGGCTCGAGGAGCTCCGCTCCTCGGCCAGGACACCGACGAAAGTAGGATACGGTTTTTCTTTGAAAACACACATTTATACAATGAACGCGTGTAGGATAAGTCTAGAGGTTGGTGTATTGGAGTGACGTATAGAATAATTCTGGTCAGTCGGTTCGGAAAAAAAACTATTTTGAGATATTTTTTATCTTTTTTATATTTTAGTTATTGAGAACGCCGCCGTAAGTAGGATACAGTTTTTTTAACGTCTAGATCGAACGCGTGTAGGATAAGTCTAGAGGTTGGTGTATTGGAGTGACGTATAGAATAATTCTGGTCAGTCGGTTCGGAAACAAAAGCTATTTAGTTATTTATTCGGCCAAGACATCGTCGAAAGTAGCATACAGGTTAGGTTTAACGTCTCGATTTCACGTATATGGGTTGTGTCTAGAAGTCGGCTCATTAGAGTGACGAAAATAGGAGCCGTTGTAAAACTAGTATCAATTTTTTGTTTACCAGGACACTGCGAAAAGCGGGAGAGTCATTCCAAATGTTTGGCTCGAGGAGCACCGCTTTATTATCAATTTTTTTTACCGGGACGCAACGAAAAGCGTTAGGTTTAACGTGTATGGGTTGTGTCTAGAAGTCGGTTTATTAGAGTGAGGAAAATAGGAGCCGTTGTAAAACTACTATCGGTATCAAAAATGATACATTATCAATGTATTTACATTATATATACCAAGCGTTCGGCTCGAGGAGCTCCGCTCCTCGGCCAAGACACCGACGAAAGTAGGATACGGTTTTTCTTTGAAAACACACATTTATACAATGAACGTATAGAGGATAAATCTAGAGGTCGGTTATTACAGTGATGTAAGAGTAATTCTGGTCAGTCGGGACGGGTAAAAAACAATTTTGAGATATTTTTTATCTTTTGTATATTTTAGTTATTGAGAACGCCACCGGAAGTAGGATACAGTTTTTTTAACGTCTAGATCGAACGCGTGTAGGATAAGTCTAGAGGTTGGTGTATTGGAGTGACGTATAGAATAATTACAGAACCCCAGTGGCCGGTAAGAAACGCCTTTCGGGATCAAAAGTATAAACATGATAAATTGTATTTACACGGACACCGCCGAAAGCGTTAGGTTTAACTACTCGATTTAACGTACATGGGTTGTGTCTAGAAGTCGGCTCATTAGAGTGAGGAAAATAGGAGCCGTTGTAAAACTACTATCGGTATCAAAAATGATACATTATCAGTGTATTTACATTATATATACCAAGCGTTCGGCTCGAGGAGCTCCGCTCCTCGGCCAAGACACCGACGAAAGTAGGATACGGTTTTTCTTTGAAAACACACATTGATACAATGAACGTATAGAGGATAAATCTAGAGGTCGGTTATTAGAGTGATGTAAAGAGTAATTCTGGTCAGTCGGTTCGGAAACAAAAGCTATTTAGTTATTTATATTCGGCAAAGACATCGTCGAAAGTAGCATACAGGTTAGGTTTAACGTCTCGATTTCACGTATATGGGTTATGTCTAGAAGTTAATATTGAATAATGAAAACTTACTTATAAATACTAAATACCTAAAGGTCTTACACATCATAGCCAATGTATTTCACCACTATCAAAAATGGTTTATATTCTACATGGGTGGATAATTGTTATGAAAATTTCTACGACTAAACTTTAAGACACTAATACTGCAATAAGTTAGTGAACACAATTCCTGCAAAAAATTTTGTTTAAACATTATTATAGTTGAAAAAGATCAACTTTATATTTTTATGATAATAATAAAATAAAATGCAAAGAAATGTTCTAATAGAAAGTGTAAATAAAACAGTGTTTTAAAAATGATGAATGTGCCTAAATTAATAATATTCTTTGTAAAGCTCAGTTGATGTAATGAACATTATTTTTACTCACCGTAAGAAAATTTGAGTGCTCCACAATAAACATAAATAAATAAATTTGTATAAATTGACTGTAATTACAGTACCAAACAGTAAATGCAAACAGATTTGATTAGATTTATTCATGTGAGTTGGATAAGGGCAATGGAAGTAACTATCCACTTAATTATTATTATATTATTTTGTATATAAAATCAAGCAAAGAGATGCAAGTTGAATCAAAATTATGAACTAACATGTTAACCATTTTTTGAACAGCTACTTAGGTCTGGTCAAAATATATTATACCCAATTTTGCTAAGAGAAAATCATTTTTATTGTAAATGTATATTACCATAGACAAAAGCCGATAAGGTACGGGTCAATTGAGTATTTACTATAGCATTTTCACATAATAGTTCTAACTACAATTTACAATTAGTGTTTTCTAAAGAATCATAATTCAGGGCTCTGAAGTTATGCACTTAAAAATTCCAAAATATGCGCTATAAATGGCACGCAAAAATGAAAAATAAGAATTTAACTTGAAAAAATTTATCAAAATCTAAAAAAAAAAATATGCACTAAAAATCTCTTAATATTTTGTATTTAACATAATAATTATATGTAGTCGAGTAATGAATAATAATTGTTATGAAAATTTCTACAACTAAACCAAGCTTACTTAAAAAAAACTTTAAGACACTAATAATGCAATAAGTTAGTGAACTATTGTTTAAACATTATTATAGTTGAAAAAATATCAACTTTATATATTTTGATAATAAAATAAAATAAAACAAAAGGTTCATACAGAAAGTGTTAATAAAACAGTGTTTTAAAAATGAAGGTGAACATATAATGAACATTTTTTTTACTAATAAATTACTATAGATTGAATCAAAATTATGAACTAACATTTCATACATTTTTTGTATAGCTACATAAGTCTGGTCAAAATATATGATACCCATTTTCCCAAGAGAAAATCATTTTTATTGTAAATGTATATATTACCATAGACAAAAGCCAATAAGGCACGGGTCAATTGAGTATTTACTATAGCATTTTCACATAATAGTTATAACTACAATCTACAATCTGAAAAATGCATTCGGATATACCATGAAAAAAAAAAAAAAAACATTTTGTATAAATAATTCAACAATATAGGTATACCGTATACTTTTTTTGTGTTGAATAAGACACGACGTATGACATGTTATTATTGAGTATTAAAACAATAATAATACTATCGAAAAACATATTATGTGTATAAACATTTTTGGTGACACAAACTGAGGGCAAATTATATTAATGAGATAAAGTATCCAATGTAATGGTAAGTAGTTTATAATTCTATGGTACCTAAAAGTATTCTATTTAATAAAACAGTGTAAATATTCAATTTTACATAATATAATAGGTACAGCAGAAACGTTTTTCTTAAAAACTTTTTATCCATTGAAAAAAATAAAAACTATTTTGTATAACATATATATAATATAATTAAATAATATAGGTATACTTTTACTTTGTGTCGAATCAGACATGTTATTAGTGAGTAAGTATTCATCAAAAATAATAATACTATCAAAAAACACAAACCGAGAGGAAATTGTTTTATATTAATTATAATTTTATATTAAGAGATAAAAGTATACAATGTAATAGTAAGTAGGTATTGTTTATGACACCCAAAATTGCAAATGTATTTCACATTTTCAACTTATCATCAAATAACCAAATTAAAATGTTAATTAATATATGACTGGTATTTAAGAAATAATATAATGGCGTTGGACTATTTGTAAATTTATTTCACCACAATCAAAATCAGTGGTTAGTTCAGCTAAAATAATATAATTATTTATTATAACGCTTTGATGATTCGTAGACGGTTATAGTAGGTATATTTTTTAAATTTTCACTTACCATTGTAAAAGTATTTTGATTAGTTTAAAATCGACAAACACGGATAATTAACTATTTGCATATTTACTACCATGATAATATGTAAGAGTGTGTTTTAAGAGCAATTCAACAGTCATAATTCATGCAATTACAATTTTATCCTAGAATTAGGTACTGTTATAATCTGTACCCTCGAATTATAGGTACCTACGGAGTCGAATTAGAGTATTTTCTATTTAATAAAACAGTATAAATATTCAATTTCCTTTAGTTACTCATACACAGTGTGTTTGTAGCATATAATAGGTCCAGCAGAAATGTCCGATGTGTAGGTACCCGATATCATTGGTCAATGGTCTTCACACCAAAAGACAAAAGCCGACCTATAAATTATTATTTTGAACTAAATGGTTTATATACAGAAGAAAATAATTAAGACGATATCTGATTTAATATATAAATTATATAAAAGAAATAGAAAGAGTCAAATAATAATATGTTTTCATAATATTTAGTATTTCCTGGATCATCTCTAACACAAACTGTAAATAATCGATAATTGAATAAATAAATTGAATACAGTGTTTTAAAAGTCGGCGTTAATAATACACAGATAGGAACTACCTACCGAACACGAATATTAACAGAACCTAGAAAGTATTTGTATTTATTTTTTGCAAAAGCCTAACACTCTCATGACCAATTCTGTCATTAGTAACAAAGAAACATTTCAATTTTAATTCAATACTTACTTAGTAAATCATTCATTATGAGTAATAATAACCGGTGGACAGCAAGAAACTACAAAACGATCAATATATATATATGACACATGGTATAACGAACAAAAAACTACAAAAAAAGTATATTACGCTTATATGAGTACACTTTGTATAAAAGATACACGGTCAAACGTAATGCGTTTAAATCATATAATATATTATTATATAGGATACTAACTATATAGGATTACAAACTAAATAGTAGTTTAAAACATTTTTATTAAGAAATCATAGCAAAAACGTACAAAACACGATAAAACTCGAGTAATACACATATAATATAACAAAATAAATAATAACAAAAAACTACAAAAACGCGTAAATTTTTTTCGCGTAAATTTGCGTTGTTATGTGGTACCCAATGAAAACGGGTACCTATCGTACTCTTGAGGATTAGTAGTTACAGTTTCTGGTGTAACTGCAGATAATCCATTAAGCTCCGCGAATCTATTCTCCAAATTTTTTTCTTCAGTTTTCAAGCCCCCATTACTCTCTAAGTCTAGCAATAACTCCGAAAAAATGTACTCATATGATCTTCCTTCTAACTGCTCCTTCTCATGTGATGATGTACTTTCGGCTCTTCAATCGCTCAAAAACAATCATTCAAATGGACCTGATAACATCTCTGCCAGATTGCTCTATAACTGCCGAAACTCCCTGGTTTTTCCTCTATTCATTCTCTTTAGACGCTCTTTAAGTGAAGGAATCTTTCCAACCGTTTGGAAAACATGCTCAATTACCCCTATCCTTAAATCTGGTGACCCATCCGACGTTTCCAATTATAGGCCAATTTCGATTCTACCCCACCTTGCAAAACTTTTCGAATCCATTATTTACTGTTCTATTAAAAGAAGTCTCAACCACATAATCCATAACAATCAACACGGCTTCAGACCCGGAAAATCAACCGTCACCAGTAGTTTAGCATTTACCTCTTACATTTTGGACAATCTGGAAATTGGTTCTCAAGTAGATGCCATATTTACTGACTTTAAGAAAGCCTTCGATACAGTAGACCATGGTCTTTTAATAGATACAATTGATAAGCTCGGTATTGGTAATCCTCTCCTCTCCTGGTTAGGGTCTTATCTAACATCAAGAAGACAATTTGTCTCCATCGGGGGAGCACATTCCGAACTTGTAACCATACCTTCCGGCGTACCCCAAGGTGGTCATCTTAGTCCCCTTCTTTTCATTCTATTTATGAACTCTCTCAATGATTGTTTATCCTTTGTTAAAGTCCTCTTATTTGCCGATGACATTAAACTATACCTAAAAATAAGCTCTCCATCTGACTGTTATTCCGTACAATCCGACCTCGATACTTTTTCAGATTGGGTAAGTCGTATTAATCTTACACTTAACATCGATAAATGCCACGTAATGTCCTTCTCACGAAGTAATTCACCTCTCCACCACACCTACCTTCTTAATGGTTCTCCTCTTAATCGCATATTTCTTGTTAAAGACCTTGGTATCTATCTCACGCCCACGCTCTCTTATGACCACCATATCAATACTATTATCGGTAGAGCACTCAAAATATTAGGATTTGTTAAACGCAATACCGCCAATTTCACATCTAGCTCTTGCCTCCGTATACTGTATTTCGCCTTAGTTCGCTCCGTTCTAGAATATGGAGTAGTGATATGGCACCCATACCTAGCGCGCGATGAACTGAGACTAGAACGAGTACAAAATAGATTTTTATCATATGCTGCCTTCAAATTAAAAATTAAACATCCCCTACATGATTACTCACTCATTTCCTCTAATCTTCAAATCCCTTCTTTAGCCTCTCGCCGCGCAGAGGCTGACCATCATTTCATCTCTTCACTTCTCGAGGGATCTCTAGATTTTCCTGAATTGCTCTCTTCTATCTCTTTCCGTGTTCCGTCTCACTCTACTAGAAATCATTCCCTTTATCAATTACCTTACCACCGCACTTCCTATGGATTCAACCACCCTCTTCACAGAATGTTACGCAGCCTCAACTCAGCCTAGCCTTCCACATTTTTACCAGATATTTATTTCATATATTATACTATAGTTTTTTTTCCCCTCTTCTTTGTTACTATATTATTCAACTGTTTTTGTTATATTTAATTTTAGCAACAAAATATTGTATTTAAATTAATGCCTGTCACGGCGTAAATCAATAAAATAATAATAATAAATAATGTGGTAGACAATTGAATAAGGTTAAACACTTTTAATTTAATTCACTTTACAATAATGACAGGATAAAATTACAAGTTATAACATAGTCGCGAATAACAATGTCAAGACAGAACTCCGAAGGGCTTGTACTGATGGCTAGACACGTCTACCTGCCGGGGTCTCCCGGAGGCGGTTATATAGGCAGCCGGAGTGCCCATTCCCCTTTTGCGAAGTTCATGTGCGTTGTAAGCTGCTTTCTTAATTGCCTCTTAGTTATTTTTGTTAATAGCTGAACTGGCGACTTCTCCGTGTGTGACGGGCGAAAAGGTCCTTCCCGTATCCCGAGTGTTGCTTATTATTAGCTAGTTATTATTAGCGGTGTTGGCTATAGTCTGATCGTGTTACATCTTTAAATGTGCTTGGCTCTCGAAAACATGCGTATTAATGTTAATTAGTAATAACAATAATAATATGCATGTTACACCTCCCCGCTAAAGAAATAATTTTGGGTTGACAAAATTATTGAGTCATTCCTTACTAAATCTTTTTTCATAGTGATTTAAACGTTTAAGTGTTTACAATTGGTGTGGTTATAATCTTAATGTTAATGTTAGTTAACAAATTTCTCTTGGTTTTTATAATATTTATATAATTTAAAATACGTGTTAGTAATAATGAAATAATGACAATAAAATAATATAATAATTTATATAATTTAAAATATGTATTAGTTATAATAAAATAATGATAATAAGATAATATAACAATTTATTAAGATAAGGGTTAGTAACATTTATGATTTAAATGCGTGGAATTTATATGGAATTTATGGTTATTAGTTTAATTATTGCGATTATCTAAGGATTTTTATTATCTTTTACTATTTTTTTCCTTTTTCTTTTTTCTAGTAATTTTTTTCTAATTTCTTTCCTAGGCTTTTTCTTTCCTCTCTTTCGAATCTTTTTACCGCTACAATATGCGTAAATCTTACTAGGTTTAATTATTTTGAGAATATAATTGAAAATGCATTTTGTATAAATTACGTCTGTAACTGGATCATGACATTCTGCGGCCCCCTCATGACTTTGTCCACATATCAAATTGTGACACTCGAGTAAGTTCAACATACCCCCATTTACTTTTTCAAAATGTCCAATGGGTATCGTGAACATTACCCGATTGTTACAATTCATATCACGTAAAACGAGGTCATAGGAGTCATCATGACGATGGTGCACAGTAGTTATGTCCAGATACTTTTTAATATGTTTTAAACCTAGCCTGTCTAGTATTGTCTTATCTGTGTTACCATTCCAGAACACAACACAAGGAGTTTTGCCGTCCGCATGCAAATACGTGTGTATTCGCGAGCGGGTTAGAGTAGACGTTTCGTGAGTGGCAGTGAAGCTGACCGCCTCACGTATTTGTTGAGTAATCAGTGTCGTCAACTCTGGGCGTTTCTTCTTTAATGTGAAAACATTATAAGCGAAATTGTGAACTCGCTTGTGGTGTTCTTCCTGGTATCTGAGAGGTCCTCCGTGTTTTGGGAGAATGATTGGGTTCCCTACCAACCTTGCGGGTTGGTATTTGTCAAGGCTGTTGCACATGGCTCCTGTGACTAGGACCCAATCTCCATGCGGCAAAGGGGAAAATTCGAAGTCTATGACTACGAATTTTAGATTAGAACTAGAAAATAAATATGAGAAGACTAATTTAATGTTATGTTTAATGATTAATTTTATGTTAAAAATTATTTATTTATTATTATTATTATTTTTTTTTTTCCGTAATAACGTTACACTAATTTTATGTAAGTTTATATATATATATATATGATTATCGTGGCGATGGTGGTTCTACAGGTCTTATCACAGCGTTGGACGTTACAAAGGTTGACATTGGGAGGGCTGGTTGTAAATATGCTGAATTTATTAACCCTGCTGGGTAAGATTGAATGTTCCTCTTTGTTCTTCTTGTGCATAACACTATGATTATTATGATTATCACGATTATTGAAATTCCGATTGTTATATAAAGAGCGTAACTGTTATGTTTTAATTGTTCGTAATTGTTTTGTCTATCTAATTCTGCATCTGCTTGGGCTTCTATTTCGTCGAGGGATTTTGTTACTTTGTGTAGATCTGTAAGTTTAATGTTTGTATGTATACCCATGTGTTTGATATCCGTTAACAATGTTTTTGTGTTGTTTGGAAGTGTGGTGAATAGTGCCGACATATCAGTTTTTGGTATACAATTTTCATATGTTTTAGTAGATAATTCTTCCTCAGGTATTAGAATTGCGCTATCGGATTGAATTTGGCATAGCTTATCTTTTATGTTTATTATTCCTTCCCCTCTTATGCTTTGTATTCGTGGATTGGAAAAATTATTGCATGTTATTATCAATCGATCTTCGTAAACTGTGTAAAGCCATTCATTTGTGAATTTTAATTTGTGGTAAATTCCTCGTCTAGATTTGAATGTTCGTTGTGTACATCTCTTATCATTTCCTTCTGTTTTGTTAGGTTCAGTGAATAGAAAAATTTCACATGGTGCGACGTGATCGTTTTTTAAGATTGGTTGGTCTGTTGTGCATATTCGATATATATCTGTTTCCGTGCATTGGCTCATTTGTTCTATCGTAAATGTGGTGAATTGTCTTCTGTCTTTGGTAATGGCAACGTATGGGGTTGATGAATCAACGACCATAAGGTAATCTGTGTTTACTCTTTTTGGTATAGGTATGGTACTGAAAGTTGTTAATTCCGTGTCAGTTACTAATGGTATTTTAGTAATGAACACTATTTTATTGTTTCCGTAGAATACCGTCATTTTGGTTATTTTTTGTAGTTCATATACTTCTGAAGATCTGGTGCCCATTGGTATTTCTAGTTTTCTTGGTATGAATCTGTTTTTGATGCTTCTTACTGCTTTTGCAATGTCTTGTATTGTCATTAGACTTGAATGAATAATTCCGCTTCTGGCGGCTATCACTATTTAATTTAGTGTGGCCGTTTCGTAAGCATACTGATTGATTAATAAAGTGTATATATTTTGTAATTCGTTTGATTGTAACACTTGCATTACGCGTTCTGTTGCATTTCCTAATAATTTTAGATTGTTTATGAATTCTGTTTCGGTTTCTTTGAGTTCTTTGTAGAGTGCTTGTGATTGATTAACTGTTTTTTCTATATGTTGTATTGTTGCTTTTAGGACAGTTGTTTGTTGTTTTGCTATATGTAGAACATTGGTTCCAGATTTTTCTGTTCGCTCGATTGCTTCTGATGTTTTCGTGCTGCATTCGTCGTCGCATACTCCGAAGAGATAGTGCATTCCGGATCCCATAAAGTTCATTAGACCTCGTTTACGTCGACTGTAGGTTTCTTCTTCTTCTTCGTGATCGTCAATGTTTGATTTTCCTAATGATAAGTACATTTTGTCTCTTTGATCGTATATTTCATCGTATAAGTGTGTAAGGACATTTTGGTATTTTGCGCATAGTAGAGATTTGGTTGCTTCTTTGCATGCTGTTTTCAAGTTACTAATTCTTTCTCCCAATGTTTCGTGCTTCTTGTTATATTCATCTAGTGATAAGTATGTTATCATTCTGTAGTGTCCTCCAATAAGTCTTGTTGGTCCATAGTTTTCAAAATAAAATGATGGGCCTTTGTGTTCCAATTGTTTTATTGTATAATATGCTGAGAAATCTGGTTCTTCTGCCTGTACCATCACCGTTATCGCCAATAATCTATAATTAACGTATAATTAAGTTTAAATTAATTGCAATGATTTATTGTTTTACATAAAGATTTCCGGATTTTCGAACCATTCTACTAAAGTAATGAATCCATAACATACATTATCTTCGTTACAGGTAGTGAATTCCCTTACTGCGTCAATTAGATTCTGTTTTATTTTGATTAATTCATTTTGGGTATATTTTATTTCCATTTGTCGATTGGCTATTGTTAAATGTGTTGAAAATGAACGAAAAACGTTCATTGGATCGTTATATAAATTATTTCTTATTTCGTTTTCCAGAATTGTTATGAAAATTTTGTCTCTGTTTTGTGTCATGTTTGAAATGTAAATTTTAACATTTTTTATAAAGAATGTTATTGATTGGTATTACCTGGAAATAATAAATGATGTTATTTGTAATCAAATGTCATTAAAATTTGATAGGTGCTGTTGGTTGTATAGAAGCTGGTTTTATTGTTGGACTAATGTGTTGTTTGTATTTTAAACATTTAATTATAAGGTATAATAATAAAACTAAAGTTATAACAAAAATTGTGAGTAATATTATATAATTTGTTGGTGATTGATTTTGAAAAATGTTATAGATTGTGGAATTGGTAATTGTCGTACAATGTTTTGGAATATCTGCCTCATCCGCTTGAATGCTTGTTAAGATTGTGATAAGATATCTGGAGAAATTTAAATATTTGATGTTGAAATTAAATAATTAGTAATGTGCTTGATAATGAGTAATTAAAGTTTGGGAAATTAATTTTATTATTAGGCTTGATATAGTTGCATGACGTCTATTGTATCGTTTTCTATCATGATGTCTATGGCCATGGCGATAGACATAAATGGTTTATTGTATTTGTCATATTTAGCTAGTATGCTTTTCACGAGCGTGTAAAGTTCGGGCATTTCCTGTGGTAAGAATGGTTCATATAATTTCATGTTAGCTGTGTCCATGTGATATTTTAAACATGCCATGCGTGGACTACCGTTTTCGTAATGGTTATCATGATTGTGTTTGAAAATGGTTTGATATAAATTAATTAAAAATTGTTGTTGTTTTATTGAAGTCATTGTTTATGTATTCTATGATAGTATGATTGATTGTATTATTTAATGATATTAAATCTTGGTTAAAAATGAATATGCAAAAATTATGGAATTTGGAATTTCAATGCTTATCTGAAAATAATTGTGTGAAATAATTATATTAATAATAACAAATGTTAGTATCACAATTGTCGCGGGTATGCCTCGCAGGGGGGAGACACCGACAAAAAAAATGTCGTGGATTAACAACACAAAAGAAAACACTATTAAAGAAAAAGGCGATCGTGTAGTGGATGACGTTTTTTTAATAGTCACTATAAAAGTATTTGTAACAGAACAAAAAAAGAAAAAGCAAAACAAAACTGCAGTTCGTATACTACGGGTGTGCGTATTGCAAATTAGTCGGAGGAAGGTCACTCGACGACGGTTGTGACGAAAATCATCGTAGTCGTCGACCGCGGTGAAGCTCTCGGCGGTGTCGTCGTTATCGCACTTATTATCCAGTCAACTTTACAGACGGTAAGTGGGGACGACGACATCGTTGCACACCATGTACTCGCGGATGGAAAA
>JALBXZ010000480.1:0-29110 GCA_027580255.1 Therioaphis trifolii
CCGCGTATCGTGCACCGTGTTTTATACCGTTATGACGTTTCGACTACTCAATTTCAAAATGCGATATCTCGAAATCTGTTCGCGTGTTATCTTAGATACTTTAGGGACAGCTTCCTTGTGTGGTTTACTATTAGATTGAATCAAGTCCGGGCGTGGACACCCTCCGGATCATGTCTCAAAATCGGTTTCAAAAACTCAGTTTTACCGCGTATCGTGCACCGTGTTTTATACCGTTATGACGTATCGACTACGGACCTCACAATTTATAGCGCCATCTGGTATCGGAATGTAGTTCCATACATTTTGTACGCCAGGTGATCGTTTTGCCCCTTGAGTCGAACGTAATGCAACCCGAATCCCCCATTTCCTTATCACTTATTTTGGCCAGCTAACTTTGGCCAGCTAACTTCACGCTCGTGTACATTTATATTACAATTTTCAACATCATGCCAAGTCTCAGTTAACACGATAACATCTATATTTTTGCGCCGCGGAAGCAATGCGAAAGCAGATCCCGCGGCGTCGTCGGTTAAAACAGGAAAAAAAAAATATTCTATATTATTTTTATGACTATTATCATTGATTATAAATACTATAGATTGCTCACTGGGCCACAGATATAGATAATAAACTAGATTGCTAACTAGTGATATCAGCTGACGCCAAAAATCGCCATGTTTGTTGTGGGCTATGAAGTGTTATCACAGAATCTGTGTTGTTACCATAATATGATTAACGTGGTACTTAATTTATTATTTGGCGGGTATTTCAACTCCATGGATATATAAAAATAAATGATATCCAACACCCTTTAATCTTAATAAAAACGAAAATGAAAAGAGCCTATGCAGTTAAAATATAAAGATATTTTACTAAGTGTTTTGACTTTTGTTTGACAAAACTAGAAGTTTTTACATTGATAAATTTTTTATTTGTATAAAAAAGAATTTTAATTTAAAATGCCACAAACTTGCTGTGTACTTGGATGTGCTAATCGTTCTGGTCGGGATAAAGTAGTTTTTTTCATGTATCAGTAATTTTAACATGGACATCTAAACATTCAATTTTACAGCTTAACAACTATTTTACCAAATCATTTATGTATAGATTTCCAAGAAATAACATCCTTAAAGAAAAGTGGATAGTTGCTATAAAAAGGCATAACTTTTTACCAACATATCACAGGATATGTCATATTTATTTCACTGAAAATGACTTTGTAGAACGGCCAGATATAAAACGTCTTAAAGAAACAGCAGTCCCTACTTTATTTATTGGCCGAGAAAAAATTAATGTAGTCGTAGTTCAACAGGAACATGCTTATTCCAAATTTACTAAACCCAATGTTGAAAGTGATAAGAATCGTAATGACTAAAAATTAGCACTAACATAATATTTTCTAAAACAAAATAAAATATTATTTTTATTTCAGTCATAATAAATATTATTAACCTAGTAAGCCGTGTGTATTTAAATATTCGTATACACTCTTACAGCAAAATTTTAAGTTCTTCTTTTATGAAAACTTCTGTCAACAAAAGACAAAAATTACATAAAACAATTTTGTTTAATAACTTGTAAGTTGTAGCCATACATAATATGTACATTGAAATAGATAAATATTACTATGTATTATGTTGTTTTTAGTAGTAAGTTTCTTTTTATGGGTAAATAAAATATAATAATGAAATATGAATATTGAATAATAATTGTAAATATTTCTGAGTTTAATCATAATATCATAATAACATATATTTTATCTGCAATATTATCACAACGATAACTGATAAGAACCATGGCCCACAAGCAACATGGCGGAAAATCGGCGTCTCCCGGCTTGCTTGTCAATGTATACTAGTTAGCAATCTAGTTTATTATCTATATCTGTGCACTGGGCTGTTTTTCGACGACACGGTAACTGTCGGGTGACGCTATAAGGTGCTGTAGTCGCGTGGTTAGTATTGGCGGGTGACGTTGTATTCGCTAGTTACATCTGGTACAGCGATTTCAGGAGTGGCGCATCATTCCGTTATTGACTACCCTGTTAGCATATATGCTTTATATTAATTTTACACTATATTTGCCATAATGATAGGAATGCAGTATATCCAGTACGCAGAGCGTACGTATATATTTTTTATGCGTTGTGTTTTCGCGGATTTACTGGATACATGTATTGATGTATATACTGATACATATACATACTGAATACGATCATAATCGACCGTACCCTGTATATAATTTAACTTGATTAGATACTTAATAGGTTCATTTTCAACTCTAATAAAAAACTAAAATATTAAAATATTCGCTGCTTATGTCTAAAACAATAAACAAATACGATTAATTAATTAGTATAATGAATACTAATTATGACAATAATAATCTAAATTAAACAATTTAGTACTGTTTAGTTTAAAAAAAAACCTAAAACTCAACTTGAATAATTATAGTACGCGAGGCGAAAAGTGAGCCGTGATCGTCGCGCGCCAAGCGGTCATTTTTTCTGGTTTCAGGGGTTCTACGTTTGTGTGCAATGACGTTTGGTTAGTCATTCGACTTTCGAGATACGAGTTTACACGAAATTACTTAATAGGCGGGAAAAAAGTAGGAATAAGCGGAGTAACCCTGACGAAAAACAGCCGCTTGGCGCGCGACGATCGCGGCTCACTTTTCGCCTCGCGTACTATAGTTGATGAAATTGTATAAAATTATACACTAAAATTATTCACATTAGTTACCTATTTTGAGAAAACGTAATTTTTCAACGTTCTGAATTTATAAACAAACGCACAAATGGTTATGACTTATGAACAATGAGCAAGTTACATTGTACAATACAAATACCCGATATATTATCATGTATATTTAATCGTTAACAATAGGATATGAGATACAATTTATTATTAAACCACCAATACCATTCTCGTCGTTTATTTTCGAACGAATTGGAATATTTTGTTACTATTTTTAAGTAATCAAAAATCAAAATACAAACTAGTATTTGTTTTTGTACAAAATTAATGACTAATGCCGTCAACATTCAACACTCAACAGCCATCGGCTAATGGTAAAACGTGTGTCTACTTCAATCGATTATTGTCTTATTTTTTTTTATTTTATTGATTTAAAACAAATTTTTTTTGATACCTCACCTCGTACTATCTTAACAAATATGTCAGGGGATGAATGTGAATATTTTGATTGTAATTTGACTAGAAGGTCATAAAAATATTTTTCACCCGTTTCCAGCCACTATTGAATTACACAAGCAATGAATTGTTAATTCAGGTAAGAACCTATTTAAAATAAAAACATTTATACAATTTTATTATTAAAATTATAAATCACGAGTATTGTTTCATATAATCCAGGCAACATGAACTTAGAAGGGATGAGCCAAAAAGAGTTAAGAAAAAGATATATATGTTCGAATCATTTCCATACGTCTATGTATATGAATTCAACATCTATAAAACTCCCCCCAAAAAATATAGTTTCAGTCAAATTAAAACACCAACCCACAGTCCAGCAGCCAATAATTCACTTATATTCAATGATAGTAATGCTGAGTTCATTGTAACACCAACTAATAAAACATGGGTGTCTGAATTAATTGATATGCCAACTCCACAAAATGTATCAAAAAACTTAACTATTATAGTGAATAGTCCTAAAAAAAAAAATAAAAAAAAAAAAAATGTCTTGCAAGCAAAATTAAATGTATTGGAAAACAACTGAAACAACAACTTGCGATTATAAAATCTTTAAAGAAAGTTAAGAATAAAAATTCAATTAAAAAAGTAGACGCTACCAAGTTTTTTGAAAACGCTAAATTCTACTCAAAAAATTCAGAAATTTTAGTAAAAATGCAAATGCTTCACAAAAAAACTTTGCGTTATAATTGTATTATAAATCTCCATCAACTTATAGTTATATGGTGAAAAATGGTCTAGTTTTAACTGGTGAGAGCACTGTTCGGCGATGGATGAATTCGATAAGTTTTTCAACTGGGTTTTTAGATAAATACATGGAACAAATAAAACTGAAAACCTCAGGAATGTCGTATGTTGAAAAAAAAAATGTGTGATTCTTTTAGACGAAATATCAATAATGAAATGTGTAGAATACAATAAGATTTTGGATTTAATTGAAGACTTTGAAGACATTGGAACGTTAGGCCGAACAAACCAAAATTGGATCGCATGCTCTAGTTGTTATGTTACGAGGCCTTTACTCAAATTGGAAATTTCCATTTTGTTATTTTTTTACTGGTAGCGGTGTCAAAGGTGACGATTTGGTACTTATAATAAAAACCTGTGTACAGAAAGTTCTTGATCTGGAATTAATTCCTACTTGTATAGTTTGCGACCAAGGAACCCAAAATCGCCGTATGTTCTCTATATTAAAAGGTTAGAATTTAAATTAATTATTGTAATGATATCAGCGGAGAACAAAAAAAAGCTGGTAAGTGAGATGATGGTGGTACAAGTTCGTTCGTCCATCGTCCCTTCGGTCCTCGGACAAGATATTGGTGATGAATGTATTAAGTTTTAAAGAAATGATGACTCATTTCTTTAGTATAAAACGATTCTGAGCAAAGCTTCAGTGTAATATAATATATTATTATTTAAATACTGTTTACGTATTTTACGGTTATTTGTATAATTTATGGTGAGTTTTTTTGTAAGGATAATTAGGTAGGTATATGAGTATGGTCATATTAAATTTTCAGAACTTTTTGTCAAATATTTAAAATTATATTACATAAAAACTTTTAAATAATTTGGTAAATTAAAAGTTCTATATTTAAGTCAAAAGTGCTGAAAATGTTGTCCAATATAAAAAAGTATGTATTTGATATTGGATAAAATTTTCAAGTTTCTAGCTTCAATACTTTTCGATTTATGACTAAATACCTAAAATCTGAACAGCGTTTCCGATTTCTATTTCGATGCCTGAGGTTTGATGATATGGGTGATCGTATTCAACGACGTGACATAGATAAATTAGCTCCAATTAGAGAACTTTTTGAATTATTTGTTGAAAATTGTAAAAAATGTTTTTCGCCATCAGAATACGTAACAATAGATGAGCAACTGATCAAATTTCGAGGTAGGTCGTAGGTGCCCATTCAGAGTATATTTGCCTAATAAGCCAGCAAAATATGGTGTAAAAATATTTGCACTAGTTGACGCTAAAATGATGTATACGTGGAATATGGAAGTTTACTGTGCAAAGCAACCAGTTGGCCCTTATAATATTTCAAACTCTCCACGTGACGTAGTTATGCGATTGATGAATCCAATTTTAGGATCTGGAAGAAACTTAACCACAGATAATTGGTATACCAGCATTCCATTGGCTGAACATTTATTGAAAAACAAAATTACATTAGTTGGTACGATGTGGAAAAATAAAAAAGAAATTCCAGTTGTTTTCCAACAGCAATTTTCAAAAAATCGTGAGCTATATTTGGTTTTCAGAAAGACAATTATATCCTATAATCCAAAGCCGAATAAAATACTTATACTTTTATCATCAATGCATCATGACGCAGCTATTGACGAATCAACAACTGGGACCCAATTCTTGAAATCGTGATAAACTTTATCGCACGTGATAAAAATTTTATCGAATGAAAATAAATTTTTGGTATTCTTGAAAAGTGATAAGATTTTAGTCGAATGAAAAACGTTCGACTATTTATCTACTGGGTATAAGCCAGTGATAAACTTTAGTCGCACGATATTGTATGAAAATTGTGCTATCAATTTTTTAATTAGCTGATAATACGTCCGTGATTGATAAAAATAATGCATTTTCAAGTCAATAAATAAGAATATTCGTGTTTACTGTATAATTTTTACTTTTTGTCTTTGAGAATAATATAATATGGCTAATTTTGATGTAATGGCGTTGTTCCTTGTTAATAACATTGAAGAACAGGAAAATGCAGTAGGAAATGTTAGGAACGGAAATAAAAAAGATATAATGGATCCTTTCACAATGCCAGATCAACTGTTTATTAAAAACTAGATTGACAAAAATTCTTGTGAAGAATTTAATTGATTTGTTAGAACCGTACGTAGTGGTAAAGAGTCGCTCTTCATCTATCAGTTTACAAACAAAGGTACCTGAGTAAATTCTAACATTTTATGTAGTAGCTACAAATGCATAGGTACCTAATTTAAATAATTATTATATCCGCAAGGTTTTGGTTGCATTAAATTTTTTTGGAACTGGCTCTTACCAATTGCCAGTAGGCAATAGTCATTTTATGTCAATGTCACAATCATCTGTTTCTCGTTGTGTAAAAGAGATTGTTTTAGCTCTTAATCATCCAAATGTTTTTAAGTCTTGGGTGAAATTCCCCAGCAATATGCATGAGCTAACTGTAGTTCGCAATGAGTAATACAATTATTTTAACATTATTTAGGAAATAATTTATTAATTTTACAAATTATTTTACAGATTTTATAGGAAAACTGGATTTCCAGGTGTAATAGGTTGTTTGGATTGTACCCATGTGGCAATTGTACCACCTACAAAAAATCTTAATTTGCTTGAAAACCAATACCCTGAGTATATTTATGTTAACCGCAAGGGTTATCATTCTATTAATGTTCAGCTAGTAAATATGAATATTTTCATAGAGTAAAGTAGTATAGTACAATGTAGTATCCATTTTAACTTATTAGTATAAAATATATAAGTACTTATTTAGTAATTACATTTTCAAAAAGGTGAATGCATCGGATTGTCCAATAGTACATAACCAGAAATTGTTTTGGCAATGGGTGGGTAAATTTATAAATAAAGTATTTTTTTTAAAAGATTTGTGTTATAAAATAAATATTTCAGTGGGACCCATATTCTCTGGATGTCTCTAATTATTGTGAGGTAAACCTACCTACACGTTTTACATACTCAAAATCAATATACCTAACTATAATAATCTAAAATATGTAATACCTACTTATATATGTAAGTTATAATTTATAACACAGAATAAGTTCATCTTATTTGGTGGTAATTTTATATCAATATTGTACAGTTCCATGAATCTTAATATGGTTGTTTCAATTTTAAAACTATAGGTTTGCGATTCACAATTAAAAATATTAAATGTAAATGCATTATTCCCAGGAAGTACCCATGACACTTATGTCTGGAATAATAGCAATATTTTAACAATGCTCAAGGAACTACGTAATCGAAATTTTAAAGATTTTTTTTTATTAGGTATAATTGAATTATCAATATATTATATAAATAATAAATAAGATATAATATTACAGTAGTATTTTAAATAAATCATTATGTGCCTACACTTACTATTGATATAGGAGATTCTGGTTATCCGTTACGACAATGGTTACTCACACCAATAATGCATCCTACAAATCGATCTGAGGAAAATTATAACAAAAAACAAATGTCTGTAAGGAGTATCATTGAAAGATGTAATGGTGTTTTAAAAATGCGGTTTTTAAAAAAACGGCGGGTAAAGAAAGTTTTCATCTGCATAGTAATAATAATGGATTAAGACTAGTCAATTTTGCAACATCTAAAGATCTGACTATTAGCAGTACAATGTTCCAACGAAAAGAAATCCATAAACACACATGGACATCTCCGGATGGAAAAACTAAGAGCCAAATTGACCATATCCTCATTGATAAAAGATATAAATCATGCATAAGTCAAGTTAGAACATTTAGAGGAGCCGATGGAGATACGGATCATTATTTAGTAATGGCCAACCTCAAAACAAAATTATCACGAAGATGGATCAGAGACAAAACCAAAACTAAAACTAGACCAAGACTAGATACAAACAAATTTAAAGATCCAGAAATGATAAAAACATACCAGAACACAATATCTAATTTTTTATATAACAATTCAAGTGGGTCAAACCAAAACCCACAAGATGAATGGAAAGAAGTAAAAGAAGCTGTCAATAAAGCTGCTGAAATATTTCAGAATAGCTCACAAAACAATAAAAACCCGTGGTTTAACGAACAATGCAAAGAAGAATTAAAAAAACGAGATGAAGCTAGGAAAAAAATGTTGCAGAACCCGACACCAGTAAACCGTGAAGAATACATTTTACAGAGAAACAGAACGAATAAGACAATAAGAAAAGAAAAAAGAGAAGCAGAAAAAGAATTTATCAAAAGTATAGAAAAATATAGTTTCAATCCGAGAACTTTCTTTAAGAAGTGTAAATCAATTAAAAACGGTTTCAAAACTCAAATTACGATGATAAAAGACGACAAGGGCCACTTATTAACTGATGAAACAAGTATTGTGAATAGATTTAAAACACATTTTTACTCTCTCCTGAACGTAAAAAAAGAGCTTAATGAGGATAATGTAAACTACCCAATATACTATACGGTACAACCAGAAATACTGGCACCCAACTTTGAAGAAATAAAAAATATCATAAAAATGCTGAAGAATAACAAGGCACCGGGAGAAGATAATATAAACGCTGAACTGATCAAAATATCGACCCCAGAAATATTGTCGAGAATACACGGAATCATTAAAAATTGCTGGGAAAATGAAATTATCCCTAAAGAATGGAAAATTTCTATTATTTGTCCGATCTACAAAAAAGGAGATCCAATGGATACTAAAAACTACAGGGGGATTGCGCTCCTTAACACGTGCTATAAAATTTTTTCAATTTCTGTACTACATAGGTTAGAGAAATATACAAATGATATAATAGGAAACTATCAGACTGGTTTCATAAAAGGTAAATCGACAACAGACCACATTTTCACAATTAGACAAACATTAGAAAAATACTACGAATTTGGGAAAGAAATACACATATGTTTCGTGGACTTCAAACAGGCATACGATAGCATCATAAGAGAAGAACTATGGAAGGCTCTAGAAGAATTTGGAGTACCGGCTAAATTGATTCAACTGGTGAAAGAATGTAATTCTAGCAGCTGTTACAGAGTTAAATTCGGAAAAAAAATATCAGAAAGTTTTGAAGCGAGTATAGGACTTAGACAAGGTGACGCACTGTCACCAACCTTGTTTAACATTGCTCTAGAGAAAGTTATAAGATCTTTACCAGATTATCAAGGAATGGAATTACTTGGAAACAAAACGATACTGGCTTATGCAGATGATATCATGGTGATTGGGTGTTCACGCGAAGAAATTATTACAAAAATGGCTGACCTGATCGCGGCGGCTAAACCAATGGGTCTGGAGATTAGCCAAGATAAAACCAAATACATGGTCATAGGCAGAAATTACGGAAATACACAGGACCTTACTGTTGGCGACTACACTTTTCAGACCGTAACAGACTTTAAATATTTGGGAACCAATATAAATAATGCAAATAATATGCACAACGAGATAAAACTAAGAGTGGCGGCCGCTAACAAAGGTTACTTTGCACTGGAAAAACTTTTTAAATCAAGGTTTTTATCTATGAAATCAAAATCCACCCTTTACTCAAGTTATCTGCGACCAGTTCTATCCTATGGATGCGAAACGTGGTCGGTCACTAAGGGTGATGAAGTAAAACTTCTGACTTTCGAAAGGAAGGCACTGAGACGCATTTATGGCCCTATAATAGAAAATGGTGAATACAGAAGACGAACGAATAAAGAAGTCTACCAAATATACTCAAAGCCCAATATTAAATCCTTTATAAAAGGTAAACGGCTAGAATGGGCGGGACATGCCTGGAGATCGACTGGTATAATAAAAGACGTAATGACTGGCACTATGAACGGAAAAAGACCTAGAGGGCGACCAAGACAGAGGTGGATGGACCTAGTCAAATCGGATCTTGAAAAATGTGCTCCAGGATTAAAATTAGAAGAGTGTGTGGATAGAAATAGATGGCATCAAATAGTGGAAGCAGCGAAGGCCCTAAATGGGCTATAGAAGCTTAAAAAAAAAAAAAAAAAAAAAATATATATATATATATATATGTTGAATTATTATTTTTTAACATATAAATTTTACTCAGGTGTCTATTGAAAGACAGAACATTACATTATAAGCCAGAAAAAGCATCTGCTATAATAAATGCTTGTGTTGTTTTGCATAATATGTGTATAGTGCATAATGTTCCGGAAATAGATGATGAATTTGATGAAGGGATTGAAATGGGTATTTTTGATAACCAAGTAGGAGCTGAACATGATGATTTAAATAATTGCTACACAGATTTATTGTTAGGAAGAAGACAAAGGGATAGGCTAGTACAATTGTTACAAAATAGAATTTAGGTTTTTTCTATTATAAGTTATAATTTAAAAACACTTATCTAATACTGTAGGTTATACTTTATTTTTTCTAACTTAATTTTATTATTTAAAAATCTAAGTAGTCAGTAGAATTAATTATAATTATTTTTATTTTAATATTTATTATTTAATGTTATTTTATTATATTATTCATATTTAAAATAATCAAAACACAATATTTTCAATAATAGTAGATAGTAATTTATTTTATATTTACTAACTTAAAACAAAAACTATTAAATAAATTATTTTAAATGCAAAACGTTGTACCTACCTATATTATAAATGCAATAGAATTTTTATATTTGACAATAGAACTAATAAATAGAAAATAATGAATATAAAAGGAATGAATACTTAAAAAGGACTTTGATTGGAGGAAACATATGAGGATAATAAATTATGTATATTATGCAGTATTGCATTATTATCTTCCATAAGCTTCAATTTTTTTTCATTAAACATAGATTTCATTTCTAATTTTTTTTTATAATAGTCTGCCTTCATTTTAATTTTTTTTTCTGCTAAATCGCCAAATCGCATAGCAGCTACATTACTTTCATGCAGTCTACTAGCAGCTGAAGTTCTTTTATTAGCTACTGAAAACATTAAAAGATAAATATGATTAATTAATATTAGTATATAGTCAGATACAAATACTGGTTGTTAGTTCTTGGTTAAGAGTACACCATACCTACATTTTTTGTTTCTGTATATTTAACAGACAATATAGCAAAATCACAATATGCAATATAGAAATTTTGGTATTTAGGTTAAATTGAGAGTTTAATTACTAATTACAAGATTTAAAGAGAGGAATTTAAATTATTTATCTTGAATACTATCTACATTTAATAGTGACTATTGTATACTTTGTATACTTGGGTATATAACAATAATAATTATATTAATAATATACATTACTACATTAAATAAATCAACAATACCTATACTTTATAAAAAAAGATTTACTTGAAGTTAATAAACTAGGTTCTTCAGAACCTAACTTTTTTTTTTGGTTTGGCTGTTCATCAAACTGAAGTGATGTACCCTCCTCAACTCTTTCAGGAAATATAACATCATCAATATCACTTACTGAAAATAAATATAAATTTCAAAACATCTACCTAAAAAATGTAGCTCATTTTTTACATAATACAATACTACTAGGTTACCTAAATCTATTACTATACCTACTATCAATTAATTTAACAAACAAGAAATACCTACAAATAATATTATCGTTATGAATCGGTGCAGTATCAATCTGATGAACTTCATCTTCATCATATGCTATAGACAGTAAGAAACATTTTATTTTATTTTAATATTTACCTACATATACATACAATATATAGGTATATAATATATATGCTTTATCATATACACACATTATCTAATATATAATATAGCTAGTATAATATAAATTTAAAGCAGTGCATACAATTATAATAAAAGTAATACATGAAGGAATATACCCACATGAATAATAAAATAAGCAATAGTCAAGCATAATGAGTGAAAGTATTTTAAACCTGGTACAAGATAATATTTTAGTGATCATTTAAAATAAATTATATAGTATAAAGTATATATATAAAGTATTATTTTACATACTATATAAAGTATTATTTTACATACTCATAATTATAACACTACCTATAAATAATTAAAAGTATAAAATTATTCAATCTTCCAATAAAATACCTACCTTGTACAATTTTCACATTAGCATTATCATTGGTTGTGCAGTTATCAAAAGAAAAATCAACATTAGATTCGTTGCAACTATAATGACCACTAATTGCAACTGTGCTAAGAAGAGGAATAGCATCTACTTGGGCATCTGACAAAACAATTTGACAACTAGGTCCACCTCCAGTACCTCCTATATGCCGCTTAATAGCAGCTGCCTTTTGCTTAGCAGATGCTCGAGTATCTTGCCAAGCTTAAAATAAGAAAACATGCAATATATACTTAAATTGAGAAAAATAAATGAATCTTGCAGCATTATATCAAATATAGATACTTATCTTTTTCCACTTATCCCAAGGCTTTTCTGCACCCGGTAAAGCATTAAGCTCGACAGCAATTTTTTCCCATCTTTCTTTGGCTATTTTATGGGTAAAACTAGTTGTAAATTTTCCCGCACCAAGTTCCATATCGTTGGAAATACATTCCACTAGCCTTTTCATTTGTGCCTGAGTAGGCCTAGATCTCGACATTTTATTGATTTTTAATTAAAATCAAAATATCTTTAATTTATTGGAAAACTCGCCGGTCGACTATAACATTATCACTTGCCGGTAAATGTTATCATTTAATTTCGTAGTAATTTTACATGACCTCCATGGTTACCACTAAGGTTCATGCGAGATAGTTTATCACGTTCGACAAGTGATAAACTTTTATCGATTTCAGTTCAAGAATACCAATTGTATGTCGCATGCGATAAAAATTAGTCACCTTCGATAAAATCTGTGACTTTTATCGCATGCGAGAATTAGTCGCATAATTTCAAGAATTGGCCCCCAGATGCTATAAAACCTGAAATTATCACTTTTTACAACAGCACCAAAGGTGCTGTTGATACGGTAGATGAAATGTGTGGTTCATATGATGTTGGAAGAAATAATCGTAGGTGGCCATTGACGATTTTTTTCATCTAATAAATACTGCAAGTATACATTATACGTTTATAATAATGCTTTCATATTTATTTTCTAACATTTTTTTGATGTATCTATTTTTTTTTTGTTTTTTTTTTAGGAATTAATTCAGAAATTTTGTACCATTGCGATCAATAAAATTGACTTCAAATACTCTAAAACGTCGCGTATATCTGAGAATCTTGGCTATGTCGTTGATTAAACCTCAGGTATATATGAGCTGCCATTCAAAATCTTCCAAAAATAATACGGCACAAAGCTGCACGTATATCTGGTATACCAATCGTAGAAACCGATCAGAATCTCCCCAAAAAACGGGCTCAAATGGAAGATGTGCTTTGTGTCCTAGATTGGAAGTTAAAAGAACAAGGAATTTTTGTGATAAGTGCAATCATTGGGTGTGTGGAAAACATTACTCAAAGGTATGTAGTAGTTGCATGGATTCTGGTAGTGATGAAATGGATGATAATCCTTAAAATATATAAATAAATTGGTTTAATAATAATTATGATAGGTATTACTTTTTTATTAATTCTACCTAAATGTAAATAGAAATTATTTTTTTTTTAATATTAAATTATTTTAATTTGTAATTATTTTTTTTTAAGCTTTATTGTATCAGTGTGTTTAGATAATATCCGAATAATTTATTGTAATTATGATTTTGTCCAAGCAGGATTAAATAAATGTATTATTAAAATTGGATATTTATTATTTTGCATTATATACACATAACATTATATTTTAAAGTGAAAAATAGTATGGTAATTTTGGACTAAATATTATATAATCACATTCTGGAAGTTTTCTATAATATTATGATATATTTAAAAATAGTATTAATTCAGCAATAATTTACTATTAAGGATTAACATTGATGGGACACAATAGTAACCCACGCGACCAATGACGTTATACTCGTAAATAAGCACGTGAATAACGAAGGGTTAAGAGGTCACAATGAAAAACAAGAAAGTTCTAATAAAGGACATTTTTTAGAATTATGTGAACTATTTTGTAAATTGGACAATAATTGTAGTGTAAAATATCACAGATATTTATCATATACTAGCCATGATATCCAAAATGAAATTTTCACTATTGTGTCCCAATCAACTATAAAAGTCATAACAAATGAAATTAGAAAATGTGGAAAGTATTCATTAATATGTGATGAAGCTCGTTTATTTAAAGAAGAACAATTGATTTTGTGTGTAAGATATTGTAATGGATTTGAAATATTTGAATGTTTTATAAAATTAATTGATTGCTCTCAGTCAAGAGATGCAGAAAGCTTAAAAAATATTATTATAAATGAACTAAAACAATTAGAAATAGCTGACATATCCATTGTTGCACAAACATATGATGGTGCTAGCGTGATGTTAGGCACAGTTGGAGGACTACAGACAAAGATTAGAGAAAAATATCCAACTGCTGTATACTTTCATTGTGCAGCACATAAGCTAGCTTTGGTGGTCACTGACACATGTAAAAATATAAAGAGTTCAGTAACTTTTTTTTAATTTATTAGAATCACTTTATGTTCATTTTTCTCAACCATCCACTCACAGTACATTTATTTTAATGAAAAAAAATTGGGGTTAAAACCACATGAACTTACACAGCTAAGTACTACAAGATGGGCATGTAGGTACAAAAATTGCCATAATGCTAAAATTAATTACGAAACCATAATAAATGCATTAGAAGAAGAAATTAATAATAACAAAAATAAAAAAGCTGTTGAAGCTGTTGGTCTTTTAAAAGGAATTAAAAAAGCACAATTTATTTTTAATTTATTTGTATTTCATGATATCTTATTAACTATTGACTTATCAAGCCAAACTTTACAAAAAAAAAAAATATGACATTAGGCCAAGCAACTTCTGCAATTAATGGTGTAATATCTACATTACAAGACAAAAGGTCTGATAAAAGTTTTAAACTATTGTGGGATGATATCACTAATTTTTCAAAAAAATATGGTATTTGTTTGAATAATGAAGGGTCTTCAAAAAAAGGAAACCAGTTGAGAATCAATATTTAAAAAATGATAATGATAAAACTAAAAAAGCCGGTAAGACAATGGTGGTGAAAGTTCGTCCATCGTCGCTCCGCTCCTCGGACAAGATTATGGTGATGAGTAGAGATACAGGAGTTGGGTGGGATACACGAGATGTATTGATAGATTAGGCATTATAGGATAGATTAGGACATTATTTTATATTATAAAAAAAAAAACGATTCTGAACGAAGATGAATTGTCAGTGAATAATATGTTTATAGTAAATCGCTTGAATTTTTGTAAAAATTACAGTTTCAGACGCCCGTTAAAATTTTTTCATTGAACCGATCGTGAGATTTTTTATACTTTTTGCAAGCAAAACTTATGAACAACCTTGTAATACATTTTCATTTCTTAACTTTGAGTAGAACATTTTTTATACATTTTCAACTACGACATAATTTGTGATTTCGACAAATTTTGTCGATTTTTGAACTTCAACTGCTTATAAAAAAAATTGTGCCTATGTATTTTATAATTTTTGAATGGGAGTTAGAACAACTTATGTGGACCCTTCTATTAAATTTTCAAGTATTTCGTCCGAGCTACATTTTTTTTATCAACATTTATAAAAAAAAAAATAAAAAAAATCGAATATTTCAAATGCCTATAAATTGATTAAAAATGAGTGAAATCTTTTGAAAATAAAATTATATAAAGAAAATGCCAATATAAACAACTGATAAAATTTTCAAGTTTCTACAACTTATACTTTTTGAAAAAAAACAAATAGCAAAAATCGTTTGAGGCTAAACCGTTGTTTAACGTGTTTTTGTAAAAATTTAAATTTCAAACACTCATAAAATTTTTTTGTCTGAATCCGGTAGAGTTTTTTTTGCAGATAATTGAAGAAAAACTAATGAAAAACCTTGTACCAAATTTTCAAAACTTAGTTATAAAAGAAAAAAATTTTACGATTTTTCAACAACAAAATTATTTGCAAATTTTCGCAATTTTTACATATTTCGTATAAATTGGAACTTTGAGCACTTATAAAAAAAAATTGTGACTTACGATTTTGGATTTTTTTTTATCAGTTATGGAACAACTTATAAGAAACCTTGTATTAAATTTTCAAGATTTTCTGGCAAAAAAAAAAAATTTTATCGTTATTTTAAAAAAAAAAACTTAAAAAAATTGAAAATTTCAATTGTCTATAATTAGCTCAATAAAAGTCAAAATACTTTGAAAATTTAACGGTGTATAGAAAACGCTAATCTAAACATTTGGTGAAAATTTCAAGTATTTACATCGATTAGTTTTTGAGTTATAGCAAAATAAAAAATTTGATTTTGTCGAAAACTGGTTTTGCGTAAAATATACCGTTTTTCCCTCATTTTTAAGGGTTTTTCCCGGCGCGTTAAAAAAATATTGAAAATTTTTAACTTTTGACCCCCCAAAGTACCAACTAGATTCACTTTCCTTTCAGAAAAGTTGCTATATAAGGCAATCGAAGCATTTTTACTGCCCCAAATCGTGTCGACAGACACAAAAATAAATAAATAAATAAAAAAAAAAAAAAAAAAAAAAAAAAAAAAAAAAAAAAAAAAAACACATCATTGTAAAATCAATACATTCTTCACTCCGTTCAGAATCTAAAATTCCTTGGTGATTTCAACAATTGGAGCTCGCGAGGAAAATTTAACAATTGAAAAATATTGGAAAGCTGTGTGTATAACACAATTATTGATAATATAACCAATAGAATGAAAACTAGGTTTTCTGATTTTGCCAAAAATTGGCAAAATCCATTGATAACTTTTTTGTACTTGATTTTGATGGTTCATTATAATTCATTGAATATTATATATATATTATGGTCATAACTTAAAAATAAAAAAAGATATATTAAAAGCTGAAATGATGATTGTTAATAATTATTTAAATTCCCAAATCAAAAATTAGACTATTCAAGATTTGCTATCAACGGTTACATTAGAATTGTATCCTAATTTGCACAATTTATTACAAGTAGCATTAAGCATACCTGTTAACTCAGCTTCATGTGAGCGTTCTTTCTCTGCAATGAGAAGGATTAAAAATTGGTTAAGGACTACTATGAATCAAAATCGATTTAGTAGTTTGGCAATAATACACATAGAAAATGAATTAGTTAAAACATAAATTGAATCAAAACAGATTCTAGAAGAATTTATCAAATATGGTCCAAGAAGAATTCAGTTAACAGTTTAACATTAAAATAATTTAAGATTCATCACTTTTTATTTTTTTTTTCAAATTTATTATTTTATTGTTTGAGTATCTACAAAGTATAGTTTAAGCAAATATTTATGTTAATTTTTTATTTTTATTTTTCACTACAATCTACAAACATTTTAAACACAATTTATAATATTATTTAATATAACAGTAAAAGTTATTTATTCTGTATCAATTTTATTTATATTTGTCAAATATTTCAAACATAAATTCAAACAAGATTATTTCTAACTATATACCTAGGATGTTATTAATGGTTATTTGTATAAATCAATCTGGGGCTTGAGCCCCCCCAACTAAATTTAGCAAGCTCAGTCGTACAGTCGTGTGGGCCGACCATAGACAAGTATACTAATAGATAGGCATCTGTCGACTGTCGTGTTATTTTTCGGAAAATTGAAAAAAGCGCTCCCGGTGTCCGATGTAAAGAACTACGCTGGTGGCGGCTTCCTCAGTCCAAAAATTATTCCCGCATTTTTTTAAATAATTATTTATTGAGATCCTTTTTTTCCTCAATTTATAACCCACTATTTTCTGCATATTACTTCAAAATAAATATTCATATCCTATAAAAATATGAATAAGATAATATTTTCTAATCAAATGAAAACACGTATTATTAACTAAATGGAAAAAAATAACAAAAATTAATAATATAAAATTAAGTTTTTATTTATTATAAGCATATTTTGACAATATTGAACATAATATTATATACATAAATAAAACATAAATTCGGCAAAACATATACATTTTAAAACAATAAGAACAATACTAAGAACAGACATCATTACAGTTTACAATGAAGGAACTAAAACAATGAATACATATTATATAAAACTAAGTAGACATTTAAATTAAAGGAACATTTGTTGTTTCATCTTCAGTCATCGTTTTTTATATAAAATTAAATATTTTATTAAATTATACTGTACAATTGTTTTAACACATATGTAACATAATTATTTATTTTCATTTTCTATATTTCAGTTTTTTAGAAAATGTTTTATACCTTGAAAAAACATTTATTTTAATTACATCATTTTCATTTTTCGATGGATTAATGGTCCCAGCAAGCAAACGGTTTATTTGGGTACACCAATTATGTATCATAAGTTTAACAGTGAAATTGGTTAACTTCTTTCCAAATAATAATTGGTGATCTGGACACTCGATTATATTTACATTAAAATTTTGATTAATTGCGTTTGTTAAATCTGCTTTCAAACTTTGATGATGGCATATTGAAGGCAATGTTTTAGCAATTAAATCAATGATCCCTTGTACTAATTTACAGAATATTGTGTTTGGATATTTTAAATTTAATTTACCACCAAGACAGTAGTCTCTACTTAAAGTAAGTTGATTATTATCAGAATTTATTGATTTAGTACAAATTTGAGACAAACATAAAGGGCAATTTTTAAGATAAGTTATATTGAGTTTCTTTATAATGTAGCCAGCAATATAACTTTTAACTTGGTTTTCCAATTGAATTGATTCAATATTTGAATTATATTTTACCTTCAATGGTCCATCAGAGACTTGGTTTTCTACATTATTTTCTACATCATATTCATTAGATTGGTTGTCAGTAAATGTTTAAAATAATGTATGATACTGTGGTAAAGAAACTAGTCCCCAAATCTTCTTCACAGTTGCTTCTCGGTGAATGATTAGACATTAGGTTATTTAATAATAACGTTTTTTATGATGAAGCAAACATCATACAGTTAGGGTTATTATTCCTATAACCTAGAGCACGTAAAGCTCCAAACATATTTTCCAACGAACCTTGGTTGAAATTTCACAACAGAAGAAAACAAACACCACACTTTTGCATAATGTAATAAATCGTCTGAAATCCTGTTGAATTCAAATAGGTTAGTGTCAATCTGACGTCTTATTTATATTCTAATGGATTCAATAATCTATTCTTAATTATATATTATAATATTATTATACAAGAATAATATTTTATATTATAATATATAATTTTAAAATTTAATAAATTGTTACCTTTAATGGTTTTAACCCAGTTCTTTAGGGTGGGTGGTTGTGGTTTTGAACGTTCTTTGGATACAGGATTTACAAAATACATGGTATCAAATACTTTTAAGGATCCTCTCCAAAGCTGATGATGAGGAGAATTTGGTTTTACAGCTGTACGAAATATTTTACCATCCACCACCTTATCATAGCTGCCATTTACAGAATCAAATAGTTTATCGAAGAATAAACATAATGTAGCTGTATCTTCAGCTTTTTGATTCATTATATTCTTAGCTGAAATTAAATTTAAATGATAAATTAATCACACACATTCAATTAGTAATTAAAATATTATTAAATTATTATCACTTAGGTTAAACTAAAAACTTAACCTAACTTAGGTTAGGACTAAAAACTTGAGAGGCATTCTTGATTTCATATTTTTTATTTCACCAGGAATGACGTGTGCTCTTGATAAACGTGGTAACATTTTGACATCTTGAGCGACACTATCCATTTCATACAAATCAATGATGTCCTTCCAACATGCTTCTTTTTCAACACCATTTATAGTAAATCTTAGATTTTTATTCAAAAGGTTGTTACGAATACCTTTTAAGAGATGCGGTGAATCATACAAGTGAACGACCTTAATTCGTTCTACACCACAATCAATTTCATAAAATGTGTCGTCGTAATATTTATTTTGGTGCAAGTATAATCCTTTTGTGTCATTGATTAATATATTAATAGCAGCTGTGTTTGTAGTACCTTGATTACATATAGTACCAATAACTTTAAGGCCACTAGTATTTACTGCTTTTAGTACATTTTTAATTTGATTTACCATGTCATATCGCTTTGTTGTGCTTTCACAGAAAGTATATGAAATAGGTTGTTTGAATTTTTTCGTAATACCTTTTATCATATATACTAAACTATGATCAGCGAAACGTTGGGTGCGGCCTAATCCATTGTCCTCAAATCCAACAATGTAGCCAATGTTGTCATTATAGTGTAACTGTGGTTCTAGGCTCACTTCGTCGAATAGCACTACACAATATTTTTCCAGTGCTTATGGGAATTTGGGATAGCAATGTTGATAAAGTTTTACGTGCCGGTAATACGAATAGTTTGGAAAGCAATCGGTAGGACTTAGGACTTGGCTTGTAAAGTGACAAACTAAGTAGCTTCTCTTCAAGAGTGAATCTACGACCTTTGGGAGTGTTCTTTGTTTCACGAAATTGAAGCTTGGTGAATATTGTTGCTGCGGGTGTCATACGTTCAATGATTTTAGAATTCAAATACTGATCAGAACATTTTTCAGCTGCTCTAAGAAGATCCTTGAATTTTTTGCATTTTTTCTTTTCAGTCCGAATTAGTTTTTGCAACATACCACCATTGCCGTAAAGAGATTTACATTTTGGTATTAACAATTTGGAATTTTCATGTTATCACTTATCAGTAATATTCAGTATCAAAATATACGTAGATTTCAGACAATTAATCAGTATTTCCCACAGATATAAAATACTATAGTAGAAAAAGAAATTCTAAACCAGGCAAAAAATCCGGGTTGAAAAAGAAATTCTAAACCAGGCGAAAAATCCGGGTTGGTTAGAATATTGACAACCAGGTTTATATTCATTAGTTTGTAATAGTATAAAAATTTTAAAGATTTTCTCTTTAAAATTAACAATACATTTTATTATAATTTTTTATAAATTCCAAACACAAATGACCACAAATAGATGGATCATTATCATCTTGGTATATATTCGTTGATATTAGTAGGTTTTTTTTCCCTAAATATTTAACAAGTTCTGTAGGTGGATTAAATTCTCCATATGAGTCGAAATAAATTTTTAAATTTCCTTCTTTTATCCATGCAACCCAATGTGAACCTTTCTCTTTAGAATCATTTAAATTTAATATACCACTTTCATTTCTCCAAGGTTTTAAAGGAAGTTCGTTTCTCATGAAACACCCTCTAAAATATTTATTTTTTTCAGTAAATTTTAAAATATCAAAATTAGTCAATGCTTTTTCCCCATATTTTTTAACAAGGAAATTAACAGATAGATCTACTTTTTGATTGTTTTTTTTTTTCTCTTCAAACCTGAGCCAATATGTAATGTTATAATATTTTTAATAATTTTTTCCAATTCCTGATTGTGTCGAATTGTTTCTTTTTCCATTGCTTTTTTATGTTTAGTTTCTGAATAACTATTCCATACAGCAGATCCTCCTTGAGCTGCAGCAGCAGCTGCTGCAATTCCACCGAATAAAAGAGGAAGAAATCCGCCTTCTTTTATTTGACTAAATTCCAATTCTAATCGGACTTCTTTATTTTCTTTTTTGGCTTTTTTTAGCATATTTATTTGTGTATTGGTTAAATTATATAGTTTTCCCTCACCTATTTGATAAGGTTTTAAAAGGATTGTAACATTTTTTTTCTGTTCATGAGCCAAATGAATTTTCTTATTTTGATAATCATTTAGTTTAAGTTTCATTTATTATACAATTTCTTTTTTTTTTTAAATTAATCCCATCCCTAATTTTCGTTTTGTTTTCATGATGTTTGTTGTAACCCATGCAGCAGATTTTTCACCTAAAGACACATTTGGATCTGAAAATCTTTCCCAAGCTTTATGTTCTAAAATCAAATCAGCTTTATGTCTTGATTTAGTATCTTTATTTTTTTCATAGTAAATATCGTGTTCTTTTGCTGCTTCATCCAGTTTATTAACAGGTTTTTTATTTTTCTTTAATTTTGTACCAGGACCTAAGTAGTTATAAGTAGGCCAATGCATTTCAGGTATAAATTTACTGTTTAAAATATGATTGACAAGACCTTCCCCTTTAATTAGTTTTTTTGGCAAACATTTTATAATTTCGATCAAATACTCTGTACTTTTTGGGGAATCAATCAACTTTTCCATTTCATTTTTGAAAAGGTTACCATACCTAGTTTTTCATTATGAAAATTATTATTTCCTGCTCTTTCTTCTTCGGCGATTTTACACAATCGATTTATTATTTGGTTTAAATTATTTATATACATATATTCTACAGGATTTTCCGTGTAATATTTTAAACCTTCTCCAACATGTTCAGATGGTTTTTTCATTTCATTCCAAATATTTTTAATTATTAGATTATATTTATTAGAACTGGATGATTTTGGATTTCCTGTTTTTTTATCGTTTTTTTGATATATCGAGTCGGTTTCTAATAATATTTTTTTATATGTTTTTAAATCCTCATCTGTATACGGTAATATAATATTATTTGTTTCATCCCATAGATTTGACTGTGTTAACAAGTTCCACAATCCTTCTGTTCCTGTTTATTGATTCTTGTTTAAAATAATATCGTTGCCGTTAAAACTTATTGCGTATTTCCCAATTGCATGACCTTTTTTATTGGTAGTTTTATTATCATAAATCCAAATTCCAAAAGCTTTATCTCTTAGATCTATTAGTTTCTGTGCGGCGATATTGCCTAGATGTGTTGTTTCTGGTGTTTTTATTGTTTGATTTTCTTCATCTCTTGTTGGTGTTTGAAAACTTGATATCATTTTCGGTTTGTTTTCTGTATGGATTGGTTGCTCTATTAATGTTGATGTTTTTACAGGTACCAATTCTGTCTGTGAATCAACATCTGTTATGTTTACAGCATTTTTTATGTCTCTTAATACTTTCACTACAGGTTCGAAAGCTTTTTCTTTTCTTATTTCGTTGTTGATTTCTCTTTGATTTGCATTTTTAAAATTATTTTGTAGTTTTTCTCTAATTTTTAATACTTGTTTGTTTTTTTCTATTTTTTCCTTGTCCTTATCATTATTTAAAGTATTTGGTTTAAACATCTCACTATTTTGAAGACCTCCTCCTTTTCTCATTTGTTTTGTAAGATTATTCTGAATTTTTTTAATATCACTATCATTCATTTATAATAAATATATTTAAAAAAAAAATATATCTAAATTATATTACATCATAAACGTCTTACGTAAACCTAAACATAAACGTCTTACGTAAACCTAAACATAAACATCTTACGTAAACCTAAACATAAACGTCTTACGTAAACCTAAACATAAACGTCTTACGTAAACCTAAACATAAACGTCTTACGTAAATTTTAACATAGTTTTTTCTCTAGTTTATTATATATATGATTATCTATAACATCCAGAGAAATGTATCCATATTTTTTTCCCCAACAAAGTGCACAAAATTTGAACAATTTTTCTTTAGATAGAGTTGAACTATAAAAACTTTCCCAAATTTTACTTACGTAGTGTTTTTGTTGTTTAAAAATAAACAAAAAATTTAAATTATTGCGTATCAATTTTAAATCACTCGAGCTAAAACAATGAGTAAAATCAACACGAGATGGTAATTCCAATTTTAGTATATGTACTACCGAAGCAAGTACAAAAATTAGAGGAAATTCTTATAATATCTATCCAAAATGAATCATCATTTCTTAAAAATTCAATACAACACCATTATTCGCTCTCCAAGGAGACTATCCGCAGCATTTTAAAAAATATTATCAAAATTATAAATAAATAATAATTATAAATAGGAATTGTCAATTAATTGTTAGAAACAATATTCAACAATATAGAACAATATTCAAAAATGAAAATTCATAAATCGCAAATTATACAATTCATATATTATATAAAATATAGGAAAAACATTTTTTTAATTACACATTTAAGCAAAATTAAAATATATAATATACATAATGAGAAAAAATAAATTAAAAATAAGTTATGATGTATTAAAATCCCACACAATATAAAGGTAACAGTTTTATTTTATAGTCTACTGGTTATAAAATAATATGGTTTTGGTTAGTTTCTGTCTTTGGCTAACATTATTTAAAATATCACATGAAAATTGTTTACCATATGATTGTAATCGAACACTTAAAAATCTTTTAACAAGACGGGTAATTAAAAATATTTTATGTGGTCTCTCTAATAAACCAACATTTAAACAGTTTAAATTATTAAAAATATTCAAATCCAATACTAATTTATTGAGCACATAAAGCACATTTTTTTTCTAAATTGGGTATATTAATTTGTTTTAAGTTATCAGTTAAATACAAATAGTAACTTTCGGTCGCTAAAATTACTTTAAATGAACTGTCCGAAGATAAAATTAAACCACCAAGATTTTTTGAAGAAGTTAATTTAGTATAAAACTGAGGAACAGAATAATTATGCCCTATACAAGTTTGACTTAAAATAATGTGATTGGATACAACTATCACAATTAATATGTTTTGAAATTTGACGAACTACATAACCTGTAATATAATAAAGGATGTATAATTTGGAATTTTTCATGGATGAATTAGTAAAGTTTAGAAGGATACTTCTATTCATAGTTTCCTGATCAATTTCATTAATTGTATCAAAATGTAATTCACTGGTATTATCTTTTTTTTTATTCCATTTGAAATCAAGTAGTGCCCCAAAAACATCATCATCAAAGCAGTTACAGTTACCATTTGTTTTACATTTTATAGCATTTTTTATTAATATTTGCTTAAGAGCAACTTTAAATTGTAGTACATTTGGATTGTTGTTTGCACCAAATTTTTGTCTGAATCGAGCAAACAATGTTTCAATGTGATCCTGAGAAAATTTATACGAAAGAATATATTTATAAAGAGGATTTTGCAAAAATATTAATTTAGCTATTGAAAATATTGACTTAATAGCCACTGCCAAACCAATTACAAATGACTTTTTAGCAGCTTCATGTATTAAATTAGTAGTTTTATTTTTATTTTTTACTTTTAAAGTGAATAAATAGTTAACTAATAGTATGATAACAGTCTCTAAGTGTGCTATGTTTGAAGAGTAAATGGAGGATTTATTTCCTTTACCAAAGGGATTCCTTGAATTTAGAAAATCAAATAAACTATCAATAGTACGACAGAAATTAACAGTAGCGTCTACATTTTGAAAACCTTCCATTTTTATATCTTTTAAAAAAAGTAATGCATCTGCTGTAGAATTGCTTAAAATTTGAGCTGCCAACTTCACCTTCATTTTATTCTTATGCCACATAATATGATTTTGATTTATTTTATTTGCTAATTTTAATGTAAGATTTGTTTGAACTTCGTACAATAGTTCAAAATAATTCCACTTACTAGCTCCTTCAGTAGATATTATAACTCTCGCATTGCCTAAGTGTTTCTGGCTAATTTGAGCATGTGACATGCGTCAGGCACAAAAAAAACTTTTTCATTGGAAACGGGATGATTTAACCAACATTGTATACCATCGCAATAATTGATATTTACAAACCCGCAGCCTAAAATTTTCATGGTAGAAAAATTAACGAATGCACCGTCACATGTTACACCCCAAACTCTAAGACCTGCGTTATGGGTAATTGTCAAAGCAGTTTTTATTAGCTCTGCTTGAGTAGCACTATTTACTTTATTTTGAAGAAAATAACCAACAGGACACTTCCATTTTTCATTCAAGCTCACTAACATAAAAACCAGGACCTCAGTTGCTGGTGTATCATTACCTTCCAAATCCAGTTCATTTCCATAGTCAGAAAAACCAATACAAATTTATCTATTTTTTTGTCCCATAAAATTTGTTTTTTTATTGCCATTGCATCAAACACTAAATTGCAATCTTTGTCAATTGCTGGTAGTTTGCTCAGACACGATAAAACTTCTTGTAAGAATCCAGGGTTTCCATTTATTGAGCTAGTCCAATTTCTTATGGCTGATACATGAGGTAACCGTAGGATGGAACTAGAAAAACCAATACTATTAATATGAATATTTTCCTAATATAAGCAGTGTTAATAAGGCATCATAAAATTAACTAACCGACAAAATGCATAAGCTTTGGGCGAATAATAGTGAAGCGTAAGAGCAAATTCTTTAATATCTGTGCCATAGCGCCAACCTTTTGGTTTACATTCTAAGTTTTTAAGCTGATTTTTAAAGAGTTCTGCAGATATTCCATCAAACTTATCTAACATAAGATCTTCACATTCACAATTCAACATACCTTGTTTTCTTAAGTACACCAATTTGCACCAATTCAAGAATAAACCCAACTTTACTAAGTTCTACTTATTGCTAAGTATCCCTTATAATATGGAGAACTTAAAAAGTATTGCACTGTTGGAAAAATATAAAACTCTACTAAGTATTCCTTAATTATTTATCTTGGAGTAAATAGTGTATATTGTGTGATAACTCATATCAGCATGCGTATTTGTATTATTATTTGGCTGTGATACTGATAAAAACAATTATATTTATACATTATATTATACGTTAAATATATCGGTTGTTTAAACTACAATTTACATTTACATTTTACAATAATAATATGTCTGATGAGTGAGTATATCTTAATATCTAATAATAACTTATAAGTATACTTATCTTGCGATAACTACTACCTGTAAATTTATATTTTAACTCAATTGTTTGATATTTTGTTAGGAAATCATCTAATAAACGCAAGAGAAGTCCCAATTATTCGCCAGATGAAAAGCTTTCACTTATTAACATTTGCGAAAAATATAAGCACATTATCGAAAATAAGAAAACTGATGCGGTTTCGTGGAAACAAAAAGAAACTGCGTGGCTTAAAATAGCATCTGATTTCAATGCGAATTCCACACAACACAAAGATATGGAGTCTTTAAAAAAATGTTATGAAAACCAAAAAAAAAAAACAACACGAAAAGTATTTGCAATGAACAGAGAAGTGTATAAAACTGGAGGAGGTTCCAATATAGCACTATTAGTTTCGCCTGTAGATGAAGCAACTATTAAAGTTATGAATTATAATACGGTTTGCGGCCATGATAATCAATATGATGATGATGTTATAGAAGAATCAGCTTATGACGGAATTGATATTGTTGAGATTAGTGCGGTTGAAAATAATGTCAAGGATAATGATTGTGTTGTAAGTACCTAATTTAATTTTATAAATATTAGTATAATTAATATGATGATGGCAATGCACCAATAAAGAAGCCTGAACCATTAATTATAGTTTTACCACAAAGGAATGTTCTTGATTTCTCTGAAAAATTAATGAATAAAAAAATTATTAATATCTCTTGGCACATCTCTACAATAATTTTTATTTTTTTTAAAAAGACAACATTTAGATTAACACTGCAATTAGTTTAATAAAATATAATTATTTTTCAAATGATATTTGTACAATATGGAATTGTGAATATAGGTAAATTGTATGATTAACAGTGTAATATAATCCATGTTCTTTGTTTATACCTTATTTAATTATACACATATATTATACATATCGTAACTATATAATAATATAATAAAAGTACATTGTCTAATTGAATTATTATTATTTTTAGTCTCCTCCGTTCACACAAGAACTAACAACACAGAGTGGAAGTCAGGAACAGTATGTGGTAAAGACTTGAAATCAAAAAAGCATGTTAAACTTGATAGTAATTTAGATAAAACAGAGTGGATCAGTCGTAGAAAACCTTCAATAACACCAACCGGTAATGTTGTAAGAAAATATGAAGAAGTAGCAGATATTAAAAAGATAGTAAGTGAAACCCTTTTATCAAATATTAATGCCAAAGAAGAAAGGGATAAGGAAGAACACAAATTAAAGATTGAGCTCATCAAGTTAGATATAGAAATAAAAAAGAAGGAATTAAGTAAGTTGTAAGGTATTACAATATTTATAATGCAATATCAAGCAAGTTATTGTTTTGTTTCAAATCATTTTTTTATTATATGTCTGTTCAACATATTTTGTTGTTTAATTTCTATTTTAAATGCTTAATTTTATAGGTTATTGTTTTATTTCTAATAATTTTTGTATATAAGTTTATGATATTTTATGTTATGACTTGTTGTTTAATTTCTCAAAATATATAAGAATAAATAGTACAAAAAATAGGATTAATATTTTTGTATTATGAATTAAAAGTATTATTTATATGTTTTGTTTTTTTTACTACAATCGCCCAAAATAGTTATTAATTAAATGTCTTCTCTGATTTATTCCTGAAGCTTCATCTTGATGTTGACGGTTATCCATTTCATTTATGTTATTTCCATCTAGGAAAAACATTTTTGATCAAATAATTGTTTTATACAAATTATATAGGTACTTACTATTGATAATTAAATCAATATCTACATCATAATCTTGATCTCTGTCAATATCTGGCACTTTTTCATAAAATAATATTGCTATATTATGCAAAATACAGGTTGATACTACTATTGCCATCACAGTAACAATTTTTTTTAGTCTTATTCCATATGCAAGGATGGGAAATCTCTTTTTAAAATACCAAAACATCTTTCAACCCCATTTCTAGTTTCGAATATGTGATTAATTGTACAACTTTTCTTCTTGCGTGTTGGATTTAATAAAGGGGTCATTAAATATTTCAAAACAGGATATCCGCTGTCCCCTATATGATAATGTTATTTTAATTCATTTTTCCTGATTAATCAGAGGTGGCCTACCATTTTCAATGTTTCATCCAATAAAGAAAATACAAAAACATATGTGCCATGAGAGACTTTTTTACAGAAGTTAAGCTTTAAATAATTGGTAGTTACATTAAAGTAAAAATAATTAAAATAAGAAATAGGTATTCAAATTTCATTATTGGAAAAACTCTTTAATCCTTATATTATCTAATGCACCTTTAAATATATCGGTCCCTTGGTTTAGCCACCTCTAAAATAAAATAAATTTAATAATGATACAAAAATTATCCACTGTATAAATTTTTTAACTCACCCAGTTTGTCCATATTTATATTAATGAAAAAATAATA
>JALBXZ010000481.1:0-28830 GCA_027580255.1 Therioaphis trifolii
TAGTTGTTCGTCTAGGGCTGTCATTGACTTTGCGTATATGTTCAAGTCGTTAAATTTCGTAGCCGAGTTATGGTGGTTTGCGTTATTTTCTTTTTGGTTTTTAATTATGGTATTAAATTTCCCTGTTGGTAGTTGGAATTGTGGTACATAATCTTTGGAAAAGTTACCTTTTCCTAGATATTTTGCTAAAATAATATTGTTTTTGGTAAAAGCTTTGCAATTTGGTTTCAAGGTTAGTATTCCTGTTCCATTTATTCGTATATTATTAACATCATCCTGACAGTTTATGATAAGATCTATTGTTTCATGTGTTGCGTATAACCAACGGTTATTGTTTCCTAGTTGGTGCCAAATGTCATTAAAAATAGGTACAGTTTTAATTTCACAATTTTTTGGCATAATATTTCCGTTTGTAAATAGTTGGAATTCGCAATTTGGTTTGACATTATTTGATAGTGGTATGTTAGTTTGACAGATTAGTTTTTGTTTTATTGTTTTGCACTTGTCAATTTGATTCTGATTAAAAAAGGTATATAACTGTTTATTATTTTCTACCGCTAGAAATTCATGTGTGGATTGTATAAAAATGAAATCATTATCTTTCACGTGCACTGGTAGATTAATGATTCGGTATAGAGTAAAAGGTATGTTTTCTATTAATGGGATATGTATTACGTATACTAATAAGTGGTTATTATAAAATATTTTTAGGTCTATAATTTTTATAAGTCGAAATAATTTTTTGTACTTATTTCTACTGGTAAATTTAAGTTTGTAGGCAGATTTGTTTTGATATCTTTTAGTTGTGTTAGAAGTTCACTCGGTTTTAGTACTTGTGGGTTAATTAGTCCGTTGTGTGCGTTCATTATTATATTAAGGAGTAGTGTCGTTTCTTTTGAGTATTGGTTTAGTATCTCGGTATAAAGTGAGTTGAAGAATAATATCGATTCAATTATATTTAAAATTTTGAGATCATCTTTTTGCAGTTTTAATTCGTCATTTAGTTTTTTTATATTATATTCTACATTATCCCGAATTATTGCGTAATTTGAGGTAATGTTTTCTACTGAATCTAAAGTATTTTTAAAAATTTTAATCTGTTCCCTTTGAATTAAGAGGGATTTTATCTGTTTTTCCTCGAGAGTTCGGATTTTTCTCTCATAATTTTCGCCTTCTTCTTCGGTGAGTACTCCGAATAGGGCACGCTGTAATTTACCTATCCCACCGAAAAATGAGCTACGTCTTTTTCGTTTGTTGATTGTGTTTACGTCAGTATCGTCAATTGTTAGGTATTGTTGTAGTATTTCGCGTTCTTCAGTAATTTTTTTAAGTGTTTGGATATTAATTTTCATGAGGTCTATGCAAGTTTCTGTTAATTGTGCGTATTTTGATTCATATTTGGTACATAAATCTTTTAGATTGTCGAAATACGTCGTTATAGTTTTATGTTTTTGTTCATAGTTCGATATGTTATAGAATGTTATTAAATTCCATTGCGACACTGAAATGTGTAGTGGCGATATGTTTTCAAAATAAATGCCGGGGTTATTAATGAATTTATTATGTTCGAAAGGAAGTGACTGTGTTATTAGTAGGCGAATAGTCGCAAATAATAAGATAATTTGCGTTTTCATATTGTATTGTGTATATTTGTCTTGTCGAGATTTATTGAGCACCCACTGTAAAAAAAAAAAAATAAATAATTTTATTCTTATAATTTATTTATCAATAAGGTTTTTTTTTTTATTTGAGGCGTTTTTGTTTATTTTAACTATTTTTCATAACGTTAATATTTCTTTGTCATAGAATGGTTTCATTCTTTGGACGTGTATGACGTCAATGGTTGTTTTTCCATTCAGTGTTAATTCTACTTTATAACTAACGTCTGTCAATTTCTCTACGATTTTGAACGGTCCTCTGTATTTATTCGCTAATTTTTTTGATTGGTTGGGAACGTTGAAATCGAATTTTATTAAAACTTTTTGTCCTGGGGTAAAATCTATATTTTTATGTTTTTTATCATATTGCGACTTTTGAATTGTTTGTTCTTTTTCTATAATTTTCGGGATGGTTTCCCTGACTTTTTGTAATTGTTCAAAAGTTTTAGTGTAATTAAAGGAATCGTCATCTGATATTAATTTGTTGTCTAAAGGCTGATTTGCTTCTATCCCATGAAGTAAGTAAAAGGGGCTTAGTTTAAGTCTGGAACTAGGGGTGGTATTGTATGCAAATACTACCATCTTATAGTACATAGACCAATTTTTTTGATTTTCATTCACATAGTGTGATAAGCTGTTGCAAATGATTTTATTCATGAGTTCTGTCATACCGTTTGTTTGGGGGTGATATGCGCTGGAGAAAATTTGAGTAATACCTAATTTTTTACACGCATACTCCACTTCTTTATTTTTGAAATGAGTACCTCTGTCACTACAAAAGTACTTAGGTACCCCATAGGATGTAATAATATCCATTAAAAAATTTATTGTTGCTGTTCCATTTGCGTTTGTTACTGCTTTCGCAAATGCCATTTTCGTTGCGTTACATGTAGCCACTATAAGATATTTTTTTCCGTTAGAGGGTGGTAGTGGACCTAAGTAGTCGAAGGTTAGGCGTTGCATTGGTTTTCCCGATATTAATGGAATGGGTTGGAGAAGTCCATGACCTTTCCCAGGGGGGTTTTTTATCATTTGACAGGAGTTACATGATTTAATATATTTTATTGTATCTTGGATCATTGTGGGCCAGTAGTATTTTAATTTTAATTTTGCCAAAGTTTTTGTAATTCCAAAATGTCCACTAAAAACCGAATCGTGATAAGACTTTAATATAGTATTGATTAAATTTTTAGGTATTACTAGCAGGTTTTTCGTTCCATAGGGAGACCAATTTTTAAAATGTAATAAATCGTTTTTAATACAAAATTGTCTTGACTTTTTTTTATATTTAGAATTAATATTAGTTTTAATTGCGGTTATTATACCATTACAAAATTCGTCTAATAGTTGATTTTGTCTTAAGTTTTCAATATTAATGTTATCTGTGGGTGTTGATTCATCATTTTCACAATTTTTTATTTCGCTTATTAATATGTTGATATTTTCTACGGGGTATCGAGATAAACAGTCAGCCGCCAAATTCCATGAGCCTGGTTTGTGTTTAATATCTATGTCAAATTCTAATAATTTAAAAATAAATTTGGTTATTCGAGAAGAAGGGTTTTTCATAGTTTTAAAATATTGTAAACTTGAATGATCACTAAAAACTGTAATTTTTCGACCTACTAGATAATCTTTAAAATAGTTTAATGCAAATACTACTGCTGACATTTCGAGTTCTGTTGTGGAAAAATTTTTCTCACCTCCCTTTAATTTCCTAGAAGCAAATGCGATTGGGTGTCTTTTTCCGTCAGGGTTTTCTTGTTCTAAAATGCCTGAAAGACCCTCTATTGATGCATCTGTAGTGACGAAAACTGGGTATTCGTCCTCAAAATGTGCTAATACGGGTGCTGTTATTATGGCATTTTTTAAAAATTCGAATGCGTGGTTTTCGATATCACTCCACTTAAATTTGTTTTCTTTTTTTTGTTAAGTTAATTAGAGGACTTGCAATTTTCGCAAAATTTTTAATATATTTCCTATAGTAACTTGTTAATCCTACGAATGAGCGTACATCTTTTACTTTTTTAGGCACGGGGAAGTTTGAAATTGCTTGAATATTTTTTTCTATAGGTACTATCCCTTTGTTAGATATTTTATGACCCAATAATTCTATTTCAGTTTTGAAAAATACGCATTTATTTGTTTTTAATTTTAATCCTGCTTCGTCTAATCGAATAAAAATTTCTCTCAGCCTTTTTAATGCTGTTTCAAAATTCTTCCCAAAACAACAAATATCATCTAAATAGGCCACCATAGTTCTATATAGATAGTCACTAAATAAGTTATTAACTATTCGTTGAAAAATTGGTCCAGAATTTTTAAATCCTTGTGGAATTCTTTTAAAGTGATATAGTCCGAAATCTGTAATGAAAGCAGTTTTATTTTTGTCTTCTATTTTTAATGGTATTTGAAAGTAACCTTGAGCCATATCGATAGTTGAATAATATCTAGCTCCTTCTAGGCTTCTAAATAAATCTTGTGATCTAGGAATAGGATGTTTATCACTGATTGTTTCATTATTTAATTTCCTATAGTCTACCAAAAATCGATATTCTCCTTGTTCCTTTTTGGGTATTAAAAATACTGGAGCAGCGTAGCTACTTCGACTAGGTTCAACTATATCAGATGCTATCATTTGGTCTATTAAAATTTTTAATTTTTCTCTTTGTGTGGGTGATACTCTGTAAGGCGGTTGAAATATGGGATTGTTTGATTTTAATTTAATTTCAACTGGTTCGACGTTTGCACAACCAATGTCTAATGGGTCAGATGTAAATAGATGTTTGTATTCGTTTATTAAATCTTTTACTATTTCTCTTTGTTCAGTCTTTAATTCTTTTGAAATTTGTATTACCGTCCCTTGTTTATCAGTAATCTCGTCAAATTTAATAGTCGTTAAAATGGTTTGTTCTTCATTGTTGGTTTTTTCTGAATTCATAGATTTTTTTATTTTTCCCAATGTCATACCTTCGTAAACTTGTGTGTATAAATTTGAAAAATTATACACTGGTATTGTTGTGTCATGTGTTTTTAAAATTTTTGTTTTTAATTTTAGATGATATTTTTGACTTAGTATGTCAGCTGGGGCAATGAATATATTTTCTGTATTATTATAATTTTGTTCATTAATTTGTACTCTGATTTTTAAATTTGTTGTGGTTTTTGGAGGAATAATTTTATTTTCGATAATTAATATTTTTCCTTGAGTGTTATCATTTCTTTTTATGTTTATGTGGGTATTTAATACTGATTTATGTGGTTTTATTTCATTCCTAATATTTTTATCATCATGCTTTTCACTATAGTTAATACTGGCTATACATTCTTTTCCCGTATATTCATTTGAATTGCAATTTTTGTGATGGTGGTACCAAATTTCGTCCATTGTTATAAAATCGTTTTTAATTTGAATACTTTTATTTTTAAAATTGATTATTATGTTATTTTCAATATTAAAATCATTTCCTAAAAGTAGTTTGCATTGAAGTCCTCTTATCACAAAAGCATTTATAAGGTAATTATGGTTGTTTATTCTAATTGTTAAATTTATTTTTCCTAATTGTTCTAATTCGTTATTGTCTGCTCCTGTTATTGTAACTCTTTCTTTGGGTTTTAAAAGTTCTTTATTTTCGATTAATGAGTAATCTATACATGAAAGATTCGAACCGGTGTCTATTATCGCATGTTTTTCGATCCCCCTTATTTCTACTTTTATTGATAGTACTCTCTGTTTACGTTTTTTTTCTGTAATTATATTGTTATAATTGTGTCCTATAACTAAATTATTATTTGTTGTTTGTAAACCGTTTTGACGTTCAAAATAGTTATTTATGTGTTTTTTTATTGTATTTGAATCAGGAAAACTAGTGTTTATAGTAATATTAGAAAATGTTCGCGGGTTGTTTGTTTTAATGAAAATGCCGGGTGTCCAATGACAATTTTTGTGAAAAATTCCAATGTTTTGGCGGTTTGGTTTCCAATAAATAATTGCGTTTGTGTTCTCATTTGCTTCGTATATTATAAACAGATTAAGATTAAATAAGTTACTAATAAAAGCCAAGTCATCATCTCTGAGATGGTATCCTGTTTTACAATAGGGTATATTCAACATATTTAATATTTGTAAAGTTGTTTTGTATATATTATTATTTTGAAGACAAATCCGCAATGCATGGGCGCCGCAGTCTCCATCACGCGGTACGTCGTCCAATTTGTTGAATGAACCAGCCATCAACGCCACTTCATTCTCCAAATTGTCATTGTCATTAGTCATTGAATTATTAATATTATCAGTTTGCGACTGATTAGTGGTTGTGATATTATTGTTTAATTTATTCCCCGGTAATGAAAATATTCTAATCTTAATATTTGAATTTTGAAAGATAAATCTTAACATGCTAGCTATAATTTCCCATTGTTTTTTATCCAATCCCGCGCATATTTTTGGTAATGCTAATGTACTAATTTTGTTTTCTATACAAAATTGTCTAGTATTTACTAAAGTGTTAAATATGTTTAAGTAGGTGGGTTTATCATAATATTTGTCCTTTGTAATTAAGTATAAAATCCATTTATTATTTAAATTTAAATGAGCTACTTCTGTAATATTTTTCTTTTGACTAATTAGTTTATCTTCATTATTAAATTTATTTTTAAATTCTAAAGCTATACCTCTTGACATATTTAAACATTTGCTGACGCAGTGTCCTATTGCAATATGAGATTCTAAGGAAAAAATGTCGCCTATTAATTCTTCATAGTCGCATGTGAATTTAGTTTGTGTGTTATTATTGTCGAGTAAGAATTTTTGGAATTCTGTTAATGGTATTAAATTACATTGTGAGTAAATTTTTTCGATTTCTAGTTCACTTATCTGTGTTTCGTAATTATTATTATTATTATTTTTATACCAATTCTTAATAAATTCTATGTGATTCTCACTATTTATATTATGCATCCGAGCAAGATTATCCGATTTTTTGTCTAACTCGGGCCTTAATCGTTTTTTTGGTTTATACATTTGTCTGCGTAATGGCCTTTCTCGTTGCATCGATAACACGTTACTCTCTCTGTTTGTTTTTCATAGTCATTTCTATAACGCTCTGGAGTTCTCTCACGGCTGTTATCTCTACTTCGTTGATTCCTGTAGCTATTATAATTGTAATTATCTCTATTTCTCGAATATGACCTGTTTCCGTAATCCTTATAATCGTTCTTATTGAGGTTGTCTTCTCTGTTTTTTATTAACTTTTCTCTCGGTGTAGGGACTTTTATCACTGTAGTTGTTTCTGTTTGTTTCATAATTATTCTCTCTTTTGTAATCTCTGTCTGTGCTATACTCTCTTGGTCTCCTTTCGTAATTTTTTCTCTCAGTGTACGGACTTTTATCTCTATAATCATTCCTATTTGATTCATAATAATTATTCTCTCTTTTGTAATCTATGTCTGTGTTATATTCTCTTGGTCTTCTTTCGTAATATTGCCTCTCTCCGGATCTTCCTCTATTTGTTTGTCTATTTAAGCTTGATTCTCTACTCCGGTAGTTTTGTCTCTCTGGATATGGACTTTTATCCCTATAATCACGTTTCTTACTTAAGTAGTTCGTTTCTCTCTCGTAACTTCTATCTCTCATGTTGTTGAAATTCACCGATTTATTAGTTTTTCCTGTATTGTTCATTTGTACTTTTAATTCATTAAGTTGTGTTTTTAATTCATTAATTTCGTCGTCTCTATTATTAGCATTTTTATTTAGTTGCATTATTTGTTTATTTAAAATTTCACTGTATTCGTTGATATTTGGGTTTCTTGAATTTATTCTATATTTCATTAGTTCATATTTTTTTAAATTTGTTTTTAATTCTTTTAAATTATTATTATCATGTAAAGAAATAGCATGTAATATATTTTCTTTTAGTCCTTTTAGTATATGTGTGCAAATATCTTTCTCACTCATATTATTGTCAAGTTGTATACATAAGTTTTCTATTGCGTTTATAAAACTAATCACTGATTCATTATCTCCTTGTCTCCTATTTTCTAACTCAGTTTTTAGGATTGTATCATAACCTATTGGGTTAAATTCTTCGAGAAATTCTTGTTTTATTCTAGCCCATGTCAAATTCTCACATTTTCTTTCTAAATTCTCTAAAAACATACTAGCTGTGCCTTTCATATATACGGATAAAAACTTTATTTTTTCTGGTTCGCTCCAACTATTTACATCAGCAGCTTTCTCATATTGTTTAAAAAATTTACGTACATCCTCATCTCCGGAAAATGTATCTGGTTTTACAACTATATACTTGCAACTATCCATTTTTAAAATTTTAGTATTTTTATTTTTTTCAGGATTTATAGCGTTTTGAGAATAAATAATTTTAGAATTCTTAGGTATTAAATTTTGACTAATTGTATTTTGGTTATTGCAAAGACTATTAGATTTATCTAAATCTATTAATTGGTAGTCTACCGAAATTTCCTCAGTATTTACGGGAGAACTGGCTTCAGATATTTTTAAAATATTATCAAGTTTATTGGAAACCGACGAAATACTATCGTTTAAGTTTTCACAAATTTTTAAAGATTCTTTCTGGTTAAATAAGAGTTTTTTTTGTATATCTGTATCTGTTAAAATAGTTTCGGGACTAGATTCGGTTAATCCTGCTTCTTTTTCTAACTTTTCGAGATCTAATTTTTGTTCAATTGATTGTTTTATTATTTCATTATATTGATCTTTACCAACAGATTTGTTTATATCATCAGGTTTTAAAATACCTTTTATAAACCTACTTAGTCTTTGTCTTAAATCAGTAGATTTTCCTTCAGAATTTAAATTTTTGCTTTCACAGTATTTTATAAGTTCAGCCTTTTTTAAAATGTAAATGTCTGTTGCTCTGTTAATTTTAGTTGAAATTTCCGAATTAGGATCTTTTAGATCGCTCATTAAGGTATTAGATAAGTTGACAATTTTTGTTAACAGATTATAATTAATATCAGCCGGAAATATTAAATGGTGCAAATTAAAATTTATATTAAAATTAATAATAATTTAAATTTAACTTATACAAATTAATTAATATTTACGAATTATAATTCTAATTTAAAAACCAACTTATATAACCACATAAATACATATACACATATACATATACACATATATATATATACATACATACACACACATACATATATATATATTATATATATAATATAATATAATATATAAAACAAATGCCCTATCAATTTATGTGTATTAAATACATATTAAGTTTAACATACGAGTAGAAGAAAATTATTAAGTGAAATTTATATAAAATATTTTCCTATCTTATTATCAAAGAATAAGGGAAAATTCAAAGAGAAAAAAAAATCCGAATAATTATGTCCAATACTTATTACATATTTTTTTTTTTTTTTTTTTTTTTTTTTTTTTTTTTTTTTTTTTACAAACCTTTTTAAAGTTACTCTAGTTAAGAGTCAAATGACAGTTCGTTGAGAATCAGTATTTCATGCGTACCAAAAAAAAATAAACACTATTGGTACATTTTACTAGTACTTAAAAAATTAACACACACTTGTACCACGGCAGTACAAAAAAAAATCGAAGGAGAAAAAATCTAATCACACTGGCTGTGCTAACACACACAAAAAATTTTTTTCGGTACCTTGTGTAAAAGTTACGAGTCTACGTTGGGCGCCACTTTGTCGTATACGCCACGCAAAGGCTTGACGTATAACAACACAAAACAAGGTGTTTATTGGTTTAGTACACTCTAACCGTTAAACAAGCATGTAAAGAAATACCTATTAATTGGCCCGGACGACTACCTTCTTAAGTGACAAAGAATACAATCTAGCACTGCTTAATAGGATAGTCGAAACAGGTTTCTTTAAAAGGCTTGCTTTCCCTTACAGCTCTAAAGTTATTTTACACTCGAAACAACTGACAAAGAAAAAGATCTAGCACTGGATGTTTCGAGCGTGAGGTAACCTTTACCTAAACGATATTGTACTTCTCCCCTCAAACTGACAAAGAAAAAGATCTAGCACTAGATTGAGGTTTGAAAATACAATATGTTTTAAACACCGTTTTTGTTTAAATGTCCCAACTTTCTCATGTACTTTTCACAAGTACAAAAATAGAAAAAGATTAAATATAAACACTTTTTAATTAAACACAAAAATATTATTATTACAAAAACAAAAGAATTGCCGGTCACCTCACTGGTAAATCGAGCAGCGTTTCGGCCTCTACAACGATGGCAGCAGAACGAACAATCATCACCTCTTACGGAGTCGTTTTATTCTGTTGCCATCTATCTGGTCATCATTTTTGAAGGTGGTGTGTGTATTCGTATGTATACGTGTGTGTTTGCTGACAATATATATTTATTTTATTTTATAACAATAATTAAATAAAATTGGGTGTTCGGTATCATTTATGTGATGATACAACAAAACCAAACTCCGATCTGAAGAGTATATTCACCTTCGAGATGCGATTAATACTGATGGAAATGCACAGAATGTCGGTCGGATGACTATTCTTCCAGCAACATACATCGGAAGCCCTCGGCATATGCACGAATATGCTCAAGATGCCATGTCGTATGTTCGTCATTATGGTACAGCAGATTTGTTCATCACATTTACATGCAATCCGCAATGGATAGAAATCAAGCAGGAGTTATTCTCTGGGCAATCACCCATTGATCGTCATGATATTACAGCCAGAGTCTTTAGACAAAAGTTGAAATCTTTAATGGATTTCATCGTAAAACATAATGTGTTTGGTGAGACACGCTGCTGGATGTATTCTGTGGAGTGGCAGAAACGAGGATTGCCACATGCACACATTTTGATTTGGTTGGTTGAAAAGATAAGGCCAAATGAAGTTGATGCAGTGATATCAGCTGAAATCCCTAATGTACAAGTAGATCCTGGATTGCATGAGGTAGTTATCAAAAACATGATACATGGTCCCTGTGGAACTCTTAATCAAAATTCACCGTGTATGATGGATGGTAAATGTTCAAAACGATATCCACGGACATTAATATCGGAAACAATTACTGGTAATGACGGTTATCCATTGTATCGTCGCAGATCGACAGCAGACAATGGAAAATCAACAATTGTCAAATTAAATCAACAAGATATTGAAATAGATAATCGTTGGATTGTTCCATATTCACCCATTTTATCAAAGACATTCAAAACACACATCAACGTTGAATCTTGCCATTCAGTGAAATCTATTAAATACATTTGCAAATATGTAACCAAAGGGAGTGATATGGCCGTGATTGGAATTGGTGCAGAGAATTCCAATGATGAAGTTACCCAATACCAAATGGGCCGCTATGTCAGTAGTAATGAAGCAGTTTGGCGAATATTTTCTTTTCCTATTCATGAGAGACACCCTTCTGTTGTTCACTTAGCTGTGCATTTAGAAAATGGACAAAGAGTGTATTTTACAGCACAGAACGCAGTACAAAGAGCTGCTCAGCCACCATCTACTACATTAACCAGTTTTTTTGAGACATGCCAAAACGATGATTTCGCACAAACATTGCTATATTCTGAAATGCCAAAATATTATACCTGGAATCAATCCTCAAGGAGATTTATACGACGGAAACAAGGAAAACCAGTTCCAGGATATACAGATGTATATTCCACCGATGCGATTGGCCGGATTTATTCAGTACATCCAAGCAATGATGAATGTTTTTACTTACGACTGCTATTAGTCAATGTACGTGGCCCAACATCATTCCAACAGTTACGAACTGTTGATGGTGAATTGTGTGGATCCTACAGAGAAGCCTGTCAACGTTTGCAATTGCTTGAAAATGACGCTCATTGGGATCAAACTCTCAATGATGCTGTAATATCATCACACGCTCATCAAATACGAACATTGTTTTCTATAATCATATCTACATGCTTCCCATCAAACCCAATTGATTTGTGGATCAAGTACAAAGATTATATGTGTGATGATATTTTGTATCAAATACAGAATAGAATGGGAAATCCAAATATACAAATCAGTGAAGAAATTTACAATGAAGCATTGATTTCAATTGAGGACATGTGCTTGATAATGTCAAACAAACTATTAATTCAATTAGGCCTGACCGCGCCCAATCGTCCAATGTATGACGCTTTTAACCAAGAGTTGCATCGAGAAAGACTGTATGATCTCAACGCTTTGAAAGAATTAATTCAAACAAATCTTCCACTGTTAAATGAACAACAGAAGTATGTATTTGAAACTCTTATGAAAGTAACAAATGATGAAATTGGAGGGATTTACTTCTTAGATGCACCTGGTGGTACAGGAAAAACTTTTTTGATTTCATTAATATTAGCAACAATTCGCTCACAAAATAAAATTGCACTTGCACTCGCTTCGTCGGGAATCGCAGCAACTTTGCTTGAAGGTGGTCGAACAGCCCATTCAGCACTAAAATTGCCATTAAATATGCAAAGCAATGAAACTCCAACCTGCAACGTTTCGAAGAACTCTGCAATGGCAAAGGTTTTGCAGCAATGTAAATTGATTGTTTGGGATGAATGCACGATGGCACATAAAAAATCTTTGGAGGCTTTGGACAGAACCTTAAAAGATCTACGGAGCAATAATAACCGGTTTGGTGGTGCAATGATTTTATTAGCAGGAGATTTTCGTCAAACATTGCCGGTGATTCCACGATCAACGCCAGCTGATGAACTCAATGCATGTCTAAAGTCCTCCAGTTTGTGGAAACATGTCAAAGTACTTCATTTAAGCAAGAATATGCGTGTCGAGTTGCAAAATGACCAATCTGGAAACATATTCTCTAAACAACTCATTGACATTGGTAATGGCAAATTTCCTATAGACATGTTGACTGGCTGCATTAACTTTCCTCAAAGTTTTTGTCAGTTAACTCGATCAAAAAATGAACTTATTCAGAAGGTGTTTCCAGATGTTTCTCAAAATTACAGAAACCATAATTGGTTGAGCGAACGAGCTATACTGGCTGCAAAAAACATAGATGTAAATGAATTAAATTTCAAAATTCAAGAGCAAATTACAGGCGAATTGAGGATATATAAATCAGTTGATTCGGCTACTAATCATGATGATGTAGTCAACTATCCACCGGAATTTTTAAACTCGCTGGATTTGCCAGGATTGCCACCTCACAATCTTCAATTAAAGGTTGGATCGGTGGTTATAATGTTGCGAAATATCAACCAACCGCGTCTTTGCAACGGTACACGGTTAGCGATAAAAAAATTACTAAACAATGTGATAGAAGCAACTATACTCAAAGGAAAGTATAAAGGAGAAGATGTTCTCATACCGCGCATCCCAATGATTCCGACTGATGTGCCATTTGAGTTTAAACGACTACAGTTTCCAGTGCGTCTTGCTTTTGCTATGACTATAAACAAGTCCCAGGGGCAATCATTAAGTGTTTGTGGTATTAATCTAGAAAACCCATGTTTCTCACATGGTCAATTGTATGTTGCCTGTTCCCGTGTTGGAAAACCATCAGATTTGTTTATCTATGCGCCAGGTAATCAAACAAAAAACATCGTATACCACAAAGCACTACAATGATAATAATAATAATTATGATTCACATGATTAACAATAAAGCGATTACTTACTTTTAAATCATTATATATGTTTTATTTAATTATTTTTTATTCACAACGCCCTATCACCAGAGTGACGGTTCTGTTCAACAGAATTTTTTAAAATACGTAGGCACAAAAACTGCCACATTACAAATCTTTTTGACAGGACGAAGTCTGTCGGGTCAGCTAGTAAATAAATATAATTGATTATAATGTGTAATGTCTAACGAGTAAACGAAATAGGAAAACCCATCAATCATAATGTACCAGTGCAAATAATATTATATCGATTACGTATATGTTTATTTATTTTTACTTACCGATAATAAGCGATTTACAAACACGTTTGACCCCCCCCCCCCCCACCCGTGTCCGCGTCCGCCACTGAAGGCCAGCTTTGTTTGTCGTAGTTGTGCCAACATTGGCGGAATACTGGCTTACCTCGGGCTGTGTTTCAATTGTGAGTAAGGGCCAGTCAATATTTGTCGAAGTTGTGCCAGCGTTTGCGGAATACTGGCATAACACGAGTTGTGTTTCAGTTGTGAGCAGAGGAAATTTGGTGTTAGTTATAATTATTTTATTATGGAAACAACCAATCCATAATAAAATAATTATTTATAAATCATTGTTAAGACCAATCTAGTCTTATGGAGCCCAAATATGGGGTTGTGCAAAACCAAGCCAAATAAAAACAATTGAAGCATTTCAGTCCATTTCCCTCCGCACAATAACGTCAGCTCCTTGGTATGTTTCAAAACACACCCTTCACAAAGACCTAAACATTGAACCAGTTGAAATCTTAGTGAAAACCCACTATAAAAAGTTCCATTCTAAATTACTTCATCATCCAAATCCTTTGATTGCAAACCAACACTCAGCCTCAATTCCAGATAACCCCCCTCGTCGCCTCAAAAGACGTTGGTGTCGCGACCTCCTAAACTGAAACACCTCTCCCTGTCTTAATTGTCACAACACAAAAGGGTCCTATCACTGGATAGCTTCCCTTCACAAGTCTTCAAAGTCACTATTATAATTGTTAACCTATTTGCTTATTGTATTTTGTATGTATAGATTGTAAATGTTATTTTTATTAATAAAAAAAAAAAAAGTTATAATTGTGCCAATTTATGGCTAAAATAGGCACCTATACTTGTCTCACCCGTTGGATAACGGGTTCATCACTACATAAGAAATCACTATATAATATATTGCATACAACGTGTACATTTCATAATATATAATATGTAGGTACAGACGTACAGTGATTTTTATACACATCGCAAGCAGTGATACCTAAATAGGTAAAATACGTAGATAAATTGTAGAATAGTTAGGTACATTGTACATTTGTACAGTTTAAATCACAAGAGCAATGTGTACAATCACTGTACAAAACACAAAATGTATAATCACATTTTAACCACAATCATACAGTTTTTCACATATAAAAATGATATATAAGAATATTTTATTACTATAAAACTATATTATAATATTACCAAAATCAAATAGGTACAAATTCAATTTAATTTAGTATGAATAACTTTCTAATCAAATTATAAATCTAATGATTTTTCAATGATGTTTTTCTCCTTCTAGAAACACTTTTTCGTGTAGAAATGCTGATCCAAAAGTTTTTATAAGTAATTTTTTAGATAGAAAATCACACCCAAATGGTACATATATTTATAGTTATGTTAAAAGACTTACGTCTCTTTATTGAATAAATAAATAAAACTATATTACTATCATAAAGAGTGAAATAAGTTGAAAAATTGTATTATATCTACCATATCCATATTATAATACCATATAATCATCGTTAGAACTTATAAGTTATAACCAAATAATATTAAATAATAAATATTGTATATTATTAGTTTATCACGATAACATAATATGATGTTCGAATTCAGATAACAATTATTATAATCGCCACAAAATATTTAATTGTACATAGATTTACTATTACCACCATGTAGGGTGTCGCGAGTGTCGGAGTGTGTAACACAGTAACGTCAATATATTATTTTCGTCTTCTCTCACGGTTTAAAATGTAGTTTTAGGGAATCCCGCATATGCCACATGCGATAACATCCATATTCCATAATATCGTTGGCCCGCGACCGTTGCGCATCCCACCACAGTGTGGCATTGCGGTGTCTTCTACTCAGGGCTGGGCAAGATACCTTAAAAAAAGTATCTAAATACAAGATACAAGATACTATAATATTTTCAAAGATACTAGATACAAGATACATGTATCTGAGATACCTATAAGATACAAGATACTTAATATATTTGTTTATTTAAAATCATTAAATTAACATATTATGTACAATTATTATAGAATTAATACATAATATATGTTTATATTTTAAATACCCAGTGTGCTGTAACACCCATAAAACTGCGATGTTTTGTGGACCAAATATCAGCAGTTGTCGTGACCAACAACTGTGTCATTTCAAAAAAAATTTTAATTGCATCGTTTATTTTTATATAATCACCATCTATACGGCGACTATAAAGAGTTCTTCGAGAGTATATATAGTAATGTGCCATCTAAACATTTTGGAATATTAACAATTGTATTATTTTGGTTGTCCATGTTCTTAATAACACATATATATTCCAATATTAATATTTATATATTTTTTCGTCTCTTTGTCAGTCTACACAAACACCGCACAGATGCATAATACGCACGAGACAGACAGAGAGTATGAACCGACAGACGTCAGTTGGCGACCGGTGATCAACAAAGTCTTATCTCTGATATAATATTATCACCAGACACCAAAGTTACTTTAATCTAATATATTACTATCCAACATATCATTACTTATTGGGTTATTAGGAAAATTGTTATATAAATGAAATAATATGAAACATATTTTTTGAATGTATCTAGTATCTTAATCATAAAAAGATACTAGATACAAGTCAATAAAGTATTTAAATACCCGATACAAGATACATTCAAATTATGTATCTCGATACAAGATACAAGATACAATTGTATCTAAGATACGTATCTTAAATACTAGTTTCTAAGATACTGCCCAGCCCTGCTTCTACTGTAGCCTTCGTTGGTACTACTTATTACGGTAATACTGTAAACTGTTTATTACTAAAATTTATTTTATTATAATTATTTTATTAAAATAACACATTGGTCAATGCCTCAATAGTCAATGGTCATTGACGAATAGTGTATACGTTTTCGGTGATTACCTATTTTTATTTATCATTATTGTTATTAATATTATAAATTGTTAAACAATTAATTCATTAATTAATTACAACTCATTAAAAAAAAAAAAGTTTAAACGGAATCAAAATGAATAGAACGTATAAAAGTACCTAATGAGTAGTCGGTACCTCTATAGTATATCAGTTAATTTATTTTCCCCGGGACATAGTCTGTAGGTACCTACTTGAAAAAATAACTTAAAACTACTTGGTTTTAACTATTTGATTTTGTTATACAATGAAATAATTCAATATAATACAATATTTTATAACTGTATTATTTGGTTATTTAATATTAGATTAACTGATAAAATTTGTGAATGCATACAACTATACAAGTAAATGAAAATCTGAATTAGATAGGTTCCCAGATAACAACATCTTTTGTTATTATAATAATGTTACTATATAATTATTTAAGTATCCATTGATATAAAATAATTTATGTTTCTTTACAAGTAAAAAAAATATTTCTGTAATATTACAGTATTATTGTTTGGCCAAATGTGAATTACTATTATATTATTTTATTTATACTGTTTTTATATTATTTTACCTATAATGATATTATATTATGTAAAATATAATATTATACCTACCTATATAGGTATATTTATTTTTTAGTGCTATTATTTTAACACGTTGACTACGGCCAAATTCTTGGAAATGTATACTTATATGCGTAATGTTTTTTTTCATTTAATAGGTTCTTTTTACTCTATTTTATTCATATTTAGACTTATTTTTGATAATTTTTCCTTTTTTTCTAAAAATAAACTATTGTCGACACATAGTCGACACTCGCATCAGATAAGTTACATTGTTTGTCAGTGCGGCTGTCGACTGCGCGTCGACAATATTATTAATTATGTATTTCAAGATAATATTTAATTTATATTTAGAATATTGTAATATTTATTAACATTTAAAATTATTGATTACCTATTAATAATTAAAAATTTTTTTTCGTAAATAAAATACTTCATACTTCCTAATTTATACTTACTACAAATATAACATAATAATAAATCATTTAACTTTTATTACTTTATTTTATAAACACTTATATAAAATACTTGTTATAATAATGAAAAAAATAAATTAAAAACCTTAATAAACAGTAAACAATATCAAAAAAAAGTCAATAAATTAGGTAAAACAATTTTTAATACTTATGATATAATTGAAAGCATGGTTCTAAACATAGGCCGGGCTTTTCTGGACACTGATCACAAAAATAACACGTTTCTACTCTTTTTTTATTCTTTGAACAAAACGCACATCTTTTTCTAATTAGCCTATTTTTTTCATTCCGTGGAACTTTTGAAGCAACATGCAGTATCTGTTTTTGAGGTCGTGGTGGAGTTATGATATTTGGCCGATTTCTAAAAATAAGTTGTTTTATAACGGAATCTCTAAAATCTATCAGTCTTGTAGATTTGTTTTCAGCCTGTTGTTTGTATAATATAAACGCATTATTCATTATTATATGAAACATATGCATTCCAACTTTCGCATACCAACGTAACGTTTTTCTTTCAAATGGATAATAGCTAAGAAGTTGATCGCTACGATCTACACCACCCATAAATGTATTATACATTTGTACAGCCTCAGGTTTTTTTGTCATTTTTCCACTTCTTGATTTATATTCTTTCATTGCATCCCCAAATTCTGATGATATTATTACGACATCCCTTTTGTCGTGCCATTTCAATACACAAATTCCTTTATTAGAGTATGCAGATGTTACCTGGCCTTTATTTAATTTTTTGTTTATAACTTCTAACGGGTTGCCTTTTCTGTTTCCTCGGAGGGTTCCAGTGGTATATGTTTTTTTTTCTAATAGGTAGGTGGTCATATCAACAGAAGAATAGAAATTGTCCATGTATATAGAATGTCCCATTCCATAAAAGTCATCAAGTAAATGCTTTATAACTTTTTCGGTATGGCCCTTTCCACCTAAAATTGGATCGTTGGACCCACAGTAAATACTTGATCTCAAGACAAGACCATCTGGTTGAGTAAGCATATAAAATTTTATACCAAATTTATGCTATTTGTTTTTGATATATTGCCGAAAATACAGACGACCTCGCCAAAGGAGCATGGATTCATCCAAACTTAGTTCTTTTGTTGGATAATATATTTCTTTCATTCTACTATGAAATATATCAAATAAAGGCCTTATTTTATAAAGAGGATCGGTAGATCTCAAGTCCCCATTTTTTAGATTTTCAGCAAAATGTAAAGACCTTAAAATTAATAAAAATCTATCCCTACTCATCGCATTTTTGAAAGTTGGGAAATTATACAGCTCGTTCGTTTGCCAATAATGTGATATAGTCGGAACTGATACATGTCCTGTTAAAAATATCAACCCTAAAAATACTTCAAATTCCTCCCTTGTTATGGGTTTAAAATTTTTTATTCGTGATTTTGATTTTGCGCTTTGTTTTAGTAAAATATTACCTTGCCGGTTTGTTTCAGTTATTACTAGATTAAATAAATCGTCCGTAAATAAATGAAATAAAAAATCAATTGGTTCATTAGAAACTGGGGGACGAAGCAAACCAGCATTGCCTTCAAAAGGAATAGAAAAATTATTTGTACGAGTGGAAGTCCATTCAACTTGATCCTGGGACCGATTTTCGGTAAAAGAAGGGCTATTGATTGTAGCAGGTGTGGCAGATGACGAAATGACAGTTGAAGAATTGGTAGAAATTTGACTTGGAATTTCAAGAGGAGGTACTAAGGTATCTGGTTCTACTATATACATACCACAAACATTTTCTTCTTCTTCTTCGTCTTCGTCTTCTGAAGATAAATCTGATTCTGCTACGTCTTCTTCAAAGTCAGAATTTTCTAATAGTGCTAATAATTCTTCATTAGAAACAACATGTTTTGCCTTTGATGTTGATGGTCCAGGTGAATTGTTATATTCTGTAGATGAATCACTGTTGTCTAAATCCATAATAGAACTGTGTCGTTTCGTCGCTCTTTTACTCATATCGAGATTTTATTTAAGTTTTATGCTTATTTAAAATCGTAAAATATGAAGGATATTATATATCTAAATTATGACACTATAAAATATAACTATTATAAATAAAAAATCCACAACTTAATGATTACGATACATTATAAGTTTATTTTATAAGTTTTAATGAAAAATAATCGGAAACTCGAAACGGTACGTATTATAAAACACTGAACGCATACGCTTGAGCGGAGGCTTAAAATATAATGTTTATTTCAAACTGGACAAGTTAAAACATGCACGAGAGTTGTCGACGATGCGTCGACAGCCGCAGTCAACGTGTTAAAGTACTAGTAAATTATTCTTTTGTGTTATAATATCCAATATTTGTAGGACCTATATAATCACCAAAATCTATATTATATATTTTATATATAATATATATGTATATACAATGAGTAGGTGCCCTGTCATATTGAAGTAAATATATCACTGAAATCATCTATTTTATGTATAACACTAATCATTTAAATTATCACAAATTACTTATTTCTATTGGTTTTATTCCAATATAGGTATACTTATTTACCAATGATAATGATATTGCCACATTACTAACATACTAAACAGTTAATACTACTCAACGTATTTTCTCATATCAAATAATGAAATACCTAATTATATTATTCATGTATCTTTATTCTTTATTCTTAATTTCCTATTCAGGTTTTAATGAATTTACAGTGAATACAATATACTCAGAACTTAGAAGTAACAGAAAAAACAAGATAGAGCCTTATTATCTATTGCATTGCTTGCAAACTTATTCCAACTTATTAATTCCTCACCGCAGCATAGATATAATAGACTAATATTGGTCATTTTTTGTAATTTTAGTATTTAGAATTATTGTAAAAAGAAATTTATATATTTTCTTACAACCTATACTCAGATTGTAATTTTATGTTTTCTATTTTATAATGTCTTGACAAAAATTGAGGTACCTAGCTTTTTTATACATAATCTGTGTATACTCTATTCCAAATAATAGCAGGCTACGGCGGCCAAGTTGTGCGCATGGGCGTGGCTTCACAACGAGCACGGACCTCGAACTTTGCCGCCGCAGCCCGACAGCTAGAGCGACCGCCGCGACGTAATTAGTCTATCGCAAACCAGCGACCTGAACAAATAACTTAGATTTCATTGTATACTCTGAAACAGATGGAGTGCGGAGCGGTACGTCGTGATGTATTTTTCCGTACCGTCACTCGCGCAGTCGCGCACCACATAATCACATACGTACGTCAGTACACGTTATCAGTAAAATAGGTGTAGCCTGACCGCCGCCCGACGAGATCTGGTCGCCGCCGTAGCCTGGTCTTATTTGGAATAGACTATAGGTATATAGTTTCAAAAACATTAATTGGTTTTGAAATGTTATTTTTATATTAATTTTTTCTCAATAACTTAAATATAATATAAGATTTTTTCCTCACTTCCCCAGTAATAATAAAAATGTATTTAAAAAATATATTAGTATTTTATTTTAATTATAATATTTCATATGCAATGTAATGATTATAATGTTATTTATCATTATGATTTTGCTATCTGGGTACCTATATCTATGTTTTGATTTTATTCAAATATTAAATCAATAATACATGAATATTTATGTATTAATATCTAATAGGTACTTAAGCTTAAGATTACCAATTATTATTTATAAATAAAAATATTATAATATTATACCTATTTTATGTATTATATTATTATTTTTAAAACATAACAATTTCATTTATGTCTTCTCTAAACACTCCATATAATCGGTTATAGAAACATCGTCAACTGAAACGATTAACTGAAAATTCAATACCATCCAATGCTTCAACAGATGTCGAACTTGATAATTCTAACTTTTCTGAAAGTGTACTATTAGAGGTTGATGATATTGACCATTCTTTTAATCAGCATGTTGAAAATATTTATCCTAATTATAATGATACTTTTGACTATTCATATAATTCTGTTAATATTGAAGACGGATATCTCACAGATTTATCTCTTAATAATAGATCTCCAGATTTCAGTTCATCAGATAATACATCTCATTTGTCTTCTTCATCGACATCAAACTCTGAAGGAAGCTCTCTTGAAGAAAATAATGATGAAGTTTCTTCAATACCAAATCTTCGTGAAAAATTACAGGGTTGGACTGTAAGATTTAGATGTAATCTTACAGTTGAAACAATTGACAGTCTGTTAGATATTTTACGATCAGAAAATATTGGTAATCTACCAAAATCAGCTGTTACTTTACTAAAAACTAAGACCGATAAAAATATTAAATTAATGATGAGTTAAAGAATACCAATGGATCATATGTATATTTTGGTATAGAACAAAATTTAAAAAGAATAATCAATAATGAGTACGTCGAAAATACTATACGATTATTGTTTAACATTGATGGTTTACCACTATACAATAGTTCAAGCCAGCAATTTTGGGCAAATTAGGGACTTATTATTGACAGCAGTTATGATTCACAACCTTTTATAGTATCTGTGTACAGTGGTGATTCGAAACCACAAGATGCAAATGATTTTTTAGAAGATTTTGTAGGAGAATTGAAAATTTTAATTCAAAATGGAGTAGTTATAAATCAACGTCTGTTTGCTGTAGAAATTGTTGGGTTCTCGTGTGACACACCAGCAAGATCATTCATAAAAAAAAGTAAAGGCCATGGAGAATTCTCCTGAGATTCTATGCATGTGAACGTTGCGAAACTAAAGGAAAAACAAGAAATAAAAAAAAAGGTCTTTTAAAAGTCAATGTCAAATTGAACAACATTTGGGAAGATCACGGCTTTTAGATATACCAAACTTTGATCCTGTGTTATCTGTATTTTTAGATTCTATGCATTTACTGTACGTGGGAATCATGAAATGGATACTTCAGCAATTGCTAGGCACAAAAAAAACAGTTAATAGAAAATGCAAACTTTCTCGCCAAAACATAAGGAGGTTAAAATCACGATTGAAACTATTAGGAAGATTTGTACTCAAAGAGTTCCAAAGAAAAAAGTTTGATTTTGATGAATTCAGTCATTGGAAAGCCACATAGTTCCGCTTTTTTCTACATTACTGTGGGGTACTTGTTTTCCATAAAATTATGCCCAAAAAAATATATCAACACTTTCTGCTTTTGGTGGTTGCTTGTAGAATACTGTATGATCCTGAACTATGTGTTGAGTATACTAATTATGCAAGAGAATTGTTGAGAAAATTTTTTGAACTCCTTCAAAACTTTTATAGTTCAGATTCACAAATAATAAATAGTCATAACTTGATTCATCTATACTCTGTCTCAAAGTAGAATACACCGGTTCGGCGCATCGCGAGTGACGGCTGCGGAAGCTCGTTGCCCGATTTTCCCCCACTATGAGGCGAAATCGACAGCCGACGTAAACCGAATAGCCGACAACTTCCGACGGCAATACGAAAGCGGTAGCATACACCGAATACAAATAATAAATAGAAAAATAATAAAACTATCGACGTCGGCCTGCATATGCCATACATTGACAATGCGTGTACATAGAAGTACAAATATGAAGTTTCATAATTTATTTTTTCATTAAAAGGTATTTATAAAAATCGTTGTATAATGTTTAAAAATGCATAACTTGTGTAATTTTTATATTTTTTCTGTAAAGTAACCAATTATATTTGAATTATTTCGAGAAAATATTTTTTCTTCAAATTCTACCATGTTGAAATACATTTTGTCGTCAAAAAATAACACTACAAGTATCAATAAATAAAAAAAACCAAAAAATTTGTGGTTTAAAAATGAATAAGAAACTTTATTATAGTTTTTTACTATAATTTTTATATTTAAACACCAGGTACAAAAAAAAATCATTTTTAGTGCAATTCATTTTAAATATACATATATATATAAAATTATGCAACAAAAAATTGGTATTTTATTTACATTTATATTCACATGATTAATCAGAAAACAGTCTTTAAAAATTATACGTTATGCAAAAAAGTAAATCTGAATAACATCTTCGTCAAATATAAATAAAAAAAAAAATTTACAGTTACTATATACACAATTAATCCAAATCAGAAAATGAATCATCGTCGTCGTCATCGCTCTGGCCGATCGTCATAACTAAATCTTTTCGTTCAGCCATTAACTCGTCCACAATCATATCGATGTTCCAAAATTTGTCCTCTTCATTTTCAGCGTGGCTTATAAAATTTCTCCACATTTCTTCAGTGACTTTATTTACGCCTTCAATCAAGAGCTTTTGGTCATCTTTAAGCTTGAAAGTCGTGTTATTCGATTTTACGTGGTTTTTGATTACCGACCAAGACATTTCAATCGGATTGAGTTCGCAGTGGTACTGTTTTATTGTGTTGTGAAACTAGTTCATCGATTTCGTATTTGTCGTACAATGGTTTTAGTTGTTTCACAATATCCAATAATTCTGGTATAATCATAGTGCTATCGATTACCTCCCCTTTGCTTTGAAGCCATTCAATAATGTTCGCTTTCTTCCAATTTGTTGTTGGAAATTTCTCTAATTTTACCGAATGGTAAGGAGCATTATCCATAACGATTACCTCGTTATCTTTTAATTTCGGCAAAACACATAGTAACCAATCACGAAAACTTTGACCATTCATTTCGTCAGGATAGTCACTAGTGTTCTTTTTCGACTCGAACGACAATAATCCTCCAGGAACGAATCCATCTTCAGAGCCAATATGAAAGACTATTAATCGTTTCCCCTTACCACTCGGATTTACTGGACCAGTTGAAAGGCCCTGGGAAAACGCATGTTGACTAGATTGGACAGTTTTGTCAACCCGCACTTTGGTATTGACGTCTCCAGCCACGTTTTAACCCACGTTTCGTCCAGATAGTAAATTGGACGACCTTCCTCACGATATTTTTTGATATTTCGCAAATATCTCCTCCGCCAAAGAATAAGTTCATTGGAGTCTGAAAGCGCACTGTCTCGTTCTCTTTTGGTGTAAACGAAATCCATCGATTTTAAAAGTCGATGTAATGTCGCTCGGGAAAAAGATGGTAGACTTACATCTTCGTTGACGACCGAAAGTATTTTGTCAAGCGTGGATAACTCTCGATTTATCCATAAATTGTGAATTTTTCTTCTAATGGCATATTTATCAAAATCATCCGTCTTCGAAATCACATTTTTATGGATCCGTTCTTTATTTGGTGAACTGACGGTTTTAGTTTCACGGTATTCTTTTAATGTATTGGATATGGTTTTTTCTCCAATCCCCAATTCTTTTGAAATGATTGTCCGAGCTTCACGTATTGTGATTTTTGGATTCGCTTGGACTTTGCTTTTGTAATGGTTGACAATCATTTCCTTCTGCTGTGAAGAAACCCACTAAAAAGAAAAAAGAAAAAAAATGTGTTTAAGCATAGAATACTATTAGTTGAAAAATAAAAATGAGTAAAATCCTCGTAAGAAATTAATGCTTGTATTAATATAACGTATAAATGATGTTAAGCAATCAACATTTAACATTAAATTATATAAATTACCATTAAAAGATAAAAAAAAAAATTTAAAAAAAAATGAAAATCAGAAAAAATATTAAATAAATATTACGAGTGTAACGAAATATTATTTTACTTACAAAATTGTATAGGATATATTTTTAGTATCGAATTATTAATTATATATAAAGACTTTTTTTATATTATAATATTTCATAACAATTTTCTTACCTTTCCTCTCTTATTTTTCTTCGCTGGTGATGTTAAATCTGAAACTTCGTTGTCCATGGCGTAAATATACTTAAAAAAAAACTATACACGGCAAAAATACAAAAAATACAAATCAAAATACGATTAGGTTATAGTGATAGTGCAAACGAAGTGCAGAGCGAGACGTAGTCAATCGCAGACAGCCATAAAATATTTTGTGTACGGTGTATACTGTATAACGTTTGTTTAATTGATATGTGGACGACCGCGTAGATCATCTGGCGCGCAAACTGGAGGGGAGCAGATGCGCTGCACCGAACGAAAACCGGTCGGCCACCCGGTGTCTTCTACTTTGAGACAGAGTATAGCAGATAGCTGATGATGTAGAGAAAACAAGGACAAACTTATGTGCAATTTCTGCATTTCCATTTGATAACTGTCTTGGGAAAATTAAAAAAATAATTATTGGAAGATGTAATCCTTTGGCACAATTGGTCAGAAGAATTTCCGAACAACAAGCATGCACTGAAAGTTTAAAAAAAAACGCTTTATGTAAAAAAAAAGTTCTTGAAATTACCTCTTTGTGTGAAAATCAAGCTGTATTAAAAAATATAATTCTCCATGGAGTTGAGTTGAGTGCCATTAAACCTGATAACATTGTAAAATTAAATCACGGTGAAATTCTTAGCATTACAGAAATTATAAGAGAAAAAGAAGATATTTTTTTACATGGTTTTATGTTTAAAAATGTCACTAATGCTTTCACATATCCTTGTGAATCAACCAAAGTTGGAATTATGAAATTAGGAGAGTTATCTGGAATGAAACAAATAATTTCAATAGAAAATGTTAAAAAAAAAATGTGTTCTTTTTAAAGATCATTGTAATACTTTTGCAGTAACATATCTTCATAGTTCATAAGTTATGATATTTGACATAATATTCGTATTATACATTTTACTTGTACTATAGTTTTTTTTTTGTGAGGGGGGGGGGGGGTAAAATATTGTAAACATTTACAAAAACAAAATATTAATGATAACATTCTCCATAATGGTACTTATTAAATCTTAAAGTTATTCATTTTATTTAGATTTTTAGTAGTATAAAATGGAAAAATTAATATTTGAAAAAGACACCACACATGTTGTTGTTAAATTTGACGAGAAGTCTACAGATGGCAAAACAGCCATTGATCTTGTGCCCGTTGGATGGGTTTTTCAAAATGAGAAAAAAGTGTATTGTAAATTTCCTTCGAAGAAAAAAGATTATTGTAATTTAAATGAAATGTGCAAAACCTCTGCGGCACCTGGAGCGTTTTGGAAAAGCTATAGAATAAGTGTTATTAAAGAGGCTAGTAAGTAATACAATTTACAATTATTCAGTTTGATGAGTTTTAAATTACTTGATATTGATTAGTAGCGTTATCTTTGTTCATTTTAATTTCAGAAAATTTTAACCAGGGAATGAGAAGAATGGAAAAAGCATTTTCAGAGAAAGTAGTTCAGAGCAGCAATATAGATGAATAAAAGTTAAATAAATAAAGTTCAGAATTTGAAGAAGATTGTTTAATACTAGACCCAGATGATCTTAAAAAATCTTTGAAAAGTATTTCTTCTTTTAATAAGAATCATAATGTGGATAATGGAGAGTCAAATGGCCATTATATAATATTATATACTCATTCATTGATGTTTTAATACTATTTATTTATGTTATAGCTAGTGACAAATATGGCATTCATTCTGAAGATAATTTACAACAGAACATGGTATCCGATAATAGTGTTTCTTCAACATTATCATAACCACCTCCTTATCATAAAAAAAAATCATTCAAAAGATCCGGAAGTAAATACATAACTTATTTTAAAATACAAATTTAATAAAATTTATCTTTTATTATATAATATGTCACCTAAAATTTTATCTTAAGGTTTCCTATGTTATGTAGGTAGTTAGTCCTAATGGATAAATTACATTTTGTTAAATTGCATACCATTTTATTTAGTTTATTATGATGAATACAAAAGTCAATAATGATTTTAATTTTCAAGTTATTATTTTTCTGGATTTTTATAGTAATTTGTTAAATAAAGTTTACTGTTTTCAAATTTAACTAAGCAAATTTTAAATCTTATATGATGCATTTCTATAAAATGGTAAATTATTATTTTAGAGCGTGCTCTAGTTACCTATGATACTACTAGTTCTAGTTCGTCAACAACATCATCATCTAAAATAATTAAAAGGTTGCCATCAGCAACGACTAAATAATTGGAGTAAAATACAAAAAAATACAGCCCCCCAAAAATGTAAAGATCCATTCAATTGAAGAAAGCAGCATTAAAAAAGGTACATATACCTTTTAATTTTCACAGTTACTTTATATATATATATATTTTTTTTTTTTAGCTCAAACTTCGTCAAACATCAAAAGAAAGAAACAGTGTCCAACTTGTGGTTGTACGTGTGCTACAGGTATGTTTTCAGTAAAATTCTTAAGGCATTTTTACTAAAAAAAATTGAATATTCTTAGTTGAATTAGCTAGTGTGAACTAAGGAATTTCTAAGACTCTCAAAATATACATTTAATTGATTTATATATATAAAAATTATAACACTGTCGAATACCATTAATTTACGTTGTAATTATATATTGTGCTTGAATTGGGAGGGGGCGTTTTGTATCTGTTTTTTTTTATATATTGTACTGTACCCTAATCAATGAGATCAGGTATTTTTGGGTTATTAAATTTTGTTTTATTTTTACATGCCCCTCCTAATTTTTTTTGCAATTCAAGTATGATTAATTCAATAACTGATTATATACCATTTTATTAGTATACTGTTTAGTAATTATTGACACGGTACGCAATGGCAGCCAGTACGAAGTACAGGCACCACAGCGACCAGTCTACACCTAGTCAACCACCAACACGGGAAACGGCGATACGACACTGTCGACTCTCCCACCACGCCGCAAAGGCACAGGGTGGGACGGGAAGAAAAGTCGCACCGATCGAGTACTGACCGAGTCCGGTCTTGCAATCGTTTTCCGGCCGTCACGAAGTCTACTCTGCGTCTCTGCACTTGCCGTAGCTTGCTCCATAACACAGTCTTCTCCGTACACCAACTTACCTTTATATTTTTTTTTTGTTTTTGTTGTGTTATTGGTGTTGTTGCGTGACGGCCAACGTAAAAAAATAAACGACTTCGGTCAGATCTTCGATCTCTGTGATATTGGTTACAAATTTTCTATTTTTTTTTCTCTTTGTTATTAACGTTTTTCTTTTATTGACCGGCCCTCCGCGGAAGACCATACAAATACCCGCCGTAGCCGTGTCAAATTGGCTCCCCGTCAGAGGATCACCTCAAAAGTCAACGTAAAGGTAAGAGTTTTCACGCTGACACATACCTCGGATTATTTGGTTATATTACATAGTATTAGTATATTTAACCAGGAGTGTGTTTGCCGGTTTGCTAGGATTCCCAAGTTAGAATTAAGTTAGTAATATTCTGGTACGCAAGGGGA
>JALBXZ010000482.1:0-28803 GCA_027580255.1 Therioaphis trifolii
TGAATAAGGATTCATATGTTGGTTTTGAATTCGATTTTAACTTAGTTATCAAGTAAATTACATATTGACTATTAAATTTAAGGAACGCTAACTGACCCACTTCCTTATTTTGAGCTATTAATTCGTCTACTTTTCCATATTTGTTTTTAAATTGAATAGCAATACCTTTACCCATTACGAAGTCTTTAGAGACACAATGTACTAAATTAAATGTCTCATCAAAATAGTTACTAAATAAATCTTCATTAACTTGTTTAATATTAAATCTAAATTTTATTCCCGCGTCATTTTTATTTTTAAAATCGTTATAAAAAATGTTGTTATTTAATTTTCCAAGAGAACTAATATTATAATTGTTTAAATTTGAATCGTCTTCGTAATTAATTTGTGTTGATTCATCAAAACCTATTGGGTGTCTTGATAAAAAATCAGCTGCTTTATTAAAAATGCCTTGTTTGTAAATAATATTAAGTCATATCCTATTAATTTAGTTCTAATACGGTTTAGTACATGTGAGTCCGATTTTAATTTTTGTAAACCAACCAAATTTTTATGGTCAGTCCATACAGTAAATTCTTTTCCGAAAATATATTGTCGATAGTAGGTACAAGCGAAGTATAAAGCTGATGCCTCTAATTCTAAAGCCGAATAATTTTTTTGTGCAGGTAGTAATTTTTTTGAGGCAAATGAAATAGGATGAATATTACCAGCTTCGTCTCTTTGTTGTAATATTATGCCTAGACCTAATAAAGACGCGTCAGTTACCAAAATTATGTCTAAATTTTCATTAAAATGTATTAGTACGGGTGGCGTAGTTAGTTTACTTTTTAAATCATTAAATGCATTTTCATGTTTAACTTCCCATTTTATTTTATCTTTTTTTGTTTTAAAATCACCTTTTGTTAGTTCAGTTAAAGGGAAAGTTATTTTACTAAAATTTGGTATATATCTCCGAAAATAATTGGCTAAGCCTAAAAAACTGCGTAACTGGTTTATATTCGTTGGGGAAGGGAACTGTCTAACCGCCATAAGTCCCTCATCAGTAGGACGAATACCTTTATTACTAATAATGTTTCCTAAAATTTTTAATTCGTTGTACCCAAATTTACATTTAGATACTTTTAATTTTAAATTAAATTGTTTAAATCTTTCTAAAGTTAATTCTAATGAATTTAAATGTTCATCGAACGTCTTGCCAAAACAAGTACAATCGTCTATATAATTAACATTAATTCTATAATTTAAGTTAGTCATAATTTTATTCATTGCTTCTTGATATTTGCTAGGTCCGTTACAAATTCCCATAGGCATTCTTTTAAATTGATATTTCCCTGTTGTTGTACAAAAAGCTGTTAATTCCTTTGATTTATTATTTAATTTTAGCTGGTGAAATCCGGACATTGCATCGAGACATGAAAAAAATGTATTACCGGCTAAACAGTCATAAATGCTTTGTATTACGGGTAATGGAAAGGATTCTTTTACAGTAATGCTATTTAATTTTCTATAGTCTAATACCATTCTATATTGTGTATGTGTATCTTTTTTTGTACCCTGAGATAGTCCCTTTGCAACTAAAAAAAACTGGAAAAGAATATGGCGAGTGTGATGGCTCAATAATACCTGCCTGTAACATTTCTTGTGTCTGTTCTTCTATCTCATCTCGCTCAAATTTGCTTAGTTTAAAATTTGGTAAATTAATTGGAATAGAGTTTGTTATTTTAATATCTACCGGATCAGTATCAGATTCGCCTAAATCCCATTTTGATTTTGAAAATACGGTTTCGTATTTATGCAAAAGTGATAATAATTTATTTTTATCCTTGGTCGATAAATCCGGGTTGATATCGAATTTTAATTTATTATTTAATATATTATCATCTGGTAGATTTTTTATTATTTTATTAAACTTTGCATGAGGTCTTGGATATTTGTCTAAATTATTATGATTTAAATTTTTTAAAGAAATTTGTTCAACCTGTTGTGAATATGGTGGTTCTATGTTTAATTTAGCTCTTTTCCCTAAAATTTCACGAGAAGTATCAATGGACCGAAAATCATTAGTGAAAGTAATTCTTTCTACTCTAAGTTTTGGATTACTATTATTATCATACCCTCCTGGTGTCCAGTGATTATTTTCGAAAAAAACAATTAAAAATCTTCTATTCGGTTTATAAAATGCTATGCCTGCAGTCGTATTTGAATTTTCTACATTAGGGCAGATAATTAATAAATTGAAATCATAATAATTGGCAATGGCACAAATGTCTTCTCCTTCCAACCAAATCGGCTGATTATTTAATTTTATATTTAATAATTCTGCGATTTTTTCTGTTGCGACATTTATTTTCTCGTGTGCTAGCATTGCAGATAATGCGTGTATACCACAAAAACCATCGCTAGGTACTTCCTTTAATTTATAGCAACTCTCAGCAAAAAAACGCAAGCGTTCATTTATACTTAAATATGACATTTCTGCAGTTTTATTTTTAATATCTAATACATTTCCACTGCAGTTCGTTTTTATTAATTTTTGAGATTTATTTAAATTGTTTCTATCATTGCCAAATTTTAAAATTACTGATCCTTCACTTTTTGATAAGGTTATTTGTTTATTTACAAAATCAATATTTGCTTGGTATTTATTTAAAAAATCTGTACCCAATAAACTAGGTCCTACTAAATTTTCAACAACCATATACTTTATTGGAAAGTCAACATTATCAAAATTAAGAGTTACATCAACTATACCAAGTAGGTAATTCTAAATTAGAGCCGTTTGCTGTAATTAAGTTTACGAAATTTATTTGTTTAAGTTTAACTGGCGTTGGTAAATTTTTTACATTAATTATTGATACGGTAGCTCCTGTATCAATAACAAACGAATGATGAATTTTGTTTATTTTTCCGAATACTTCGAGTCGTGAACTCGGACTTCTAGTCGTAAATGAGATCGGATTACATGTTGAAATGAATTTTTTGTCTACATGGCTATTTTTTTCATCGAGCATAGTAACATTGTGAAATTTGTCATCATCATTTATTTCATTCATAATAGTGTCTATGTGTGCTTTATTACTTTTTTTACACTTGGCAAGGACAGGTTCTTTAAAAAATGTATCTAGGTCAAAATTCCAATTATTGTTACTTGAAAAATCGCTTTTAGAAATTACCTCATCTTTTTTATAAGTATTTTTAATTATTTTTTGTAATAAGGCAATATTGTGATCATGTTCTGTTGTTTTATAACATTGGTTTATTTTGCTATTAGGATTTTTTATTTGACTCGAAGAATACCTAATTCTATTCTCCTGCTCAATTAGTTTTTTTGGTTTGGTACATTTTTATTCGAATCTATAGAATTATGTCTTGAATTCTCTCTAACAAAATTCGTATTAACCTCCTCTAATCTAACATCTTGACGATTAGAACCCGACTGTCCGCTGTAAATATTAGAATTTTTATGTGATATATTACCATTATTTGTTTTTCCCAAAAATGTATTATTTTTACTAAAATCATTATTGCGGTTTGAATTGTTTGTATAATAATTATCATTCGATCGGTTTTGATTTGGATTATAATAACTTTCATTGTGTTGATTATCAAAATTATTATTAATATTTCTTCTATTATAAGTATTACTGAAATGTCGATCAACATTATTATTATTATTATTTTCGTAATGATCGTAGTTCCTTTGAAAATTTCGATTCTTATTGTAATTATTATTAAAATTTTGAGGACCATTAGAATTTCTATTATTATTAAAATTGTTATTATTATTATATCTTTGATTATTGTTAGAAAAAGGTCGATTATTGTAGTTATTCAAATTATTTTCCCTGAAATTTCTATTATTTTGATTTCTAGTATAACTATTATTATTATTAAATCGTGTGAAATTGTTGTTATTAGGTCTACCACTGCCATACCCACTCTCCTGGCCTATACTTAAATTCCGTACCTGTTTTTTCAGTATTTCTATTTCACTTTCCATCCTTTCGGTATCTCTACTGCCTCTGTTCTCCTCTAACCTCATTAGTAAAGCCATCTCGTATTTTTTTAAATTATTTTCTATGCCCTTTATAGTTGAATTATCCAACATTTTTAACGTTTCGTAAATTTCCTTTGATAAACCCCTTAAAATATGTTCACATATGTCCTCTTCTTTCATATCTCTATCTATTCTATTACACAAATCGATTATATCTATCACAAATTCATTTAATCCTTCTCCTTCCTTTAATTTTCTATTATATAATTGGGCCTGTAAACGTTTATTATTTCCTACAGTTGTGAACTTTTCTTTCAATTGTAATTTCGCTTCATCCCACGTAATAGTGCGATTCTTTGATTTTATAATTCTAAAGAATTTTTCTGCTGTACCTTTTAAATAAATTGGCAAAAGCGTAATTTTTTCGAGATCACCCCATTCATTGATAATAGCTGCCAAATCGAAATTTTCAAAAAAAGTTTCTACGTCCTGTTCTAAGTCAGCCGAGAAAAACGAGGGTTGGTGCACCATTTTAAATGCCATTTTTGGTTTTAAATTAAATTTATTTTTATTAATTATTGTTTTAAGATTATTATCTATCGTTGATTGTTCTCTTATTTCACTAGTTACCTTATAATTTTCTACTTCTGATTTAATGATATTTGATTTTACATTAATATCTAAAGTTTGATTTAAATTTTCGGTTTTTTCAATTACTCCTAAGTTCTGGTTATTCTTATTTAAGTTTGAATTATTATACAGGTTTTCTGTTTCATCAGATTTACGTAAGTCGTCAAGAAGATTTTTGATTTTATGTCCTATACTTAAAGTATCTACGTTATCCGTTTCGGTATTTTTTTGATCGTCTTCTATAAAAGTTACGTTGGCCAAATTATCTCCACTATTATTTAAATTTATAGATAATTCCTCCTCTATAAAAGTTAACTCTGTATCATTAAGATTTTCTGTTTCTATTTCGTCAATGTTTTGGTCCCTTCTAAAAGATTTTATTGCTGAGCTAGCTAAATGTCTTAATTCTGCAATTGTATTTGAATCCTCACAATGTATGTTACAAAATTTTAAAAACCCCACTACTTCTGACTTATCTAATAAATTGACCCACGCAATAGTTCTTTGTGTGATTATAAATTCGAATTTTTCCTTTTGTTGTAATTTATTAAATTCTTCTTTACTCAAAATTTTGACCTTATATAATGAGCAAAGTGTAAACTTTTTTAAAAATTTAGCAGAAAATGGTAACTTTCCGAATTTCGAATTTTGGAAAAAATCTCCTAATGTTGATTCATCAGTTGAACGTATTAAAGAAAATAAATCTTCTTCGCTAGTTTCTAATTTAAAATTATTGTCTAAAAATTTAATGTTTTCTTTAGTTATTTTAGCTACTTGATTATTAATGTTTCGTTTAATATAATATTTATTATCCATGAAAAGTTGCCTTTTTGAAAAACCCGTTAAAAGTATAATTTAATACTCATATACTAAGTAACCATAATCTACAACACAAAATAAATATCACAACACAAGGGGGGGGGTACCTTTGAATGTAGCTTAATGAAATAAATTCCAAAAACTGGATTCAAGGAACGAGGGCCTCCACCACATGTAACGTCCCCTCTTTACCACCTTCTTCTGTTGTTATCGGTCGGTGGTGGATATGTTTATTTTTACGAGGTCTCGGGGACTCGACCTCGGTGTGTGATACTTATAAATATTATAGATCAGGGTTACCTCATATAAAAGTACAAGACGGCACTTTATTATAAGTATATATTATAAGTATAAGACGGCAATTAATTAATATATTACATAAATACCATACTGTGGTACAGATGAAGAAAGAGAAGGTGAGCACCGCGGGTTGATCTGGAGGATGATGTTTCTCTGTCCGACTGGTGTTCTTCGGCTCTCTCCTCGGGTCCCTCTGCTCGACTGTCGTTGCCATTATTTCCCGTGTTATATGTCCACACCGTAAACCCTTGGTCAGCATTCGTTCATGACCTCATTACCATTTCCGCACACTCAACATATTAGCATTTAGCAGTGCTATACTTAAGGAGTGATGTACGATGTCGGTAGACGACAATCGTTACATAATTTTAATTAATAAAATAGCTGTTATTAAATATTATAATAATGATAAAAATTAATTAAACTAATTATAAGAATAATTTATATTATAATATTACAATAATAATATATTACATGGTTGTTGTTGGTTGTAATATATTACAAGCGTTAATAACAATGTTTTTGGTCGTAAGGAATGGCATCACTGCTGGCACGCTAGAAATGAACGTACCACCCACCCGCATCCTACCAGGATGCTCCGTCTATGAGTAAAAGGTCTATGGTGTAAAATAGTTTAATTGAATGATTTAAAAAAATAAATAATACATTTATTATATATAATAAATTACTAAGAAGAAATGCGATTTTTTTTACGCTAAGTATAGCGTTTTATTCGTCTGATAATAAGGAATCAGATAATAAGGAATTTTGATGGTAACTGAGGGGCTATTTGACCCTACAAGCTAATAAAGACAACATAGTTGTGAGGGACATAATGACCCCTCATGGCCCACTTAAAATTTCAACTGAGGGGCAAAAGTGACCCTCATGGCAGTCAACGTGTTAAATCTACCGGGTATTTTTAATTCCGTTCCATATACTAGTGTGTGGGGTTGATAACCTATGGATGTATGTTCAGTTGAGTTATATGTAAAAAATGCATAAGGTAGTATCTGATCCCAATTATTCAAATCTTTATCTACGTAGTGTCTCAAGTACTCGGCTAACGTTCTGTGTGATCTTTCCTAACTACCATTAGTTTAGGGATGAAAAGGGGATGTCTTCATTTTTTTTATACCTAATAATAATAATAATAAGTTTATTTTACCAATATATCATATAACAACATAAAATACAAATAATATACTATATATTATAACACAATAAAGTTAAGATGTATATTGACTCACTTCTAAAAAAAAAAGCTAAATGCTTGTGCTAAGAAGAGAGTTTCTTATAGTATTAAATATTTATAAAATTATTTAAATTATATAACAGTGTAATAAAAGTAGAAATAAAGGAAAAAAATAAAAATAATACAATTACAAATTTACAAATCATAATTAAGTGTAGCATTGTCAAACTAGTTAAGCGTAATAGATAATTATAATGACTTAATATTATTAAGAATCATAAGATTTAAATGTAATTTGCGACACAAAAATGTACATTTGTAAATAGTACTCTGAGAAGTTACTGTCTTATAAAATCTAATAGAATTAATATTAGAATGAGACTTATTTCTAGTATTATAATTATGCTCTATGGTATTCAAACAATGTCTATATTTATATATAAGTAAAAGCAGATTTATAATATAATAGTGATAGGTTGTACATTAAAATCAATATATAACTGTTTTTTTGGATACAAAAAAGGCTTAGAGATAATAAATTGTATTAATCTATTAATAGTTATAGTTAAAGGAGTCAAATAATCTTTATAAGTACCACCCCAAAAGGGTAATCCATAGTAAACTAAGGACTGAACTAAAGATAAATATATAATTCTAAAATGTTTAAAATCTAAAACAAGTTTAAAATTTTTAAAGTTATAAAATAACTTCCTAATGGTATTAACCTATTTATCTATATGATAACTCCATTTAAGTTTATCATCAAATATTTACCCTAAATATTTAATATGATTTACTCTTTGAATATGTTGACAGTTACAGGATACAATTTTGTTTTTACGATTTAAGGAATGCGGACAAATTACAAGAATATTCAAGGTAATTGAATTAGGTCTAAGATTAAATAATATATAATTAGATTTTTTACTATTTAAATCTAAGTAATTATTATCATACCAATTCTGAACACTATCTAATGAGATATTAACTTCATCGAATAGGACTTTGATACTTTTATTATTAAAAAGCATAACCGTATCATCAGCAAAACTATAAATATCACCTTTTATAGGAACATTAAGAAGGCCATTTACATAAATATTGAACAGTACAGGGCCTAATACAGAACCTATTGAAATATTACTGAAATTACTATATTCATTATTAACCCTGACTGTTTGAGTTCTACCACTTAGGTATGAATAGATTAATTTTAAAATATTACCTCTTATCCTAACATAGTGTAACTTTCTAATTAGTAGATCTAAATTTACAGTGTCAAATGCCTTTTTATATCTATAAAAACACCTATTACTACTTATATATTCAATTTTTATCAGAAAAAAAAATTTAATGAACGTTTTGTATTGAATATAAAACTTTATGTTTCACTTATGTTTATTGTTTCAATGTTTCTCATTTCTCAATATTAATACTTGTATCAAATCAATATTGAATTAGCTGTGTTGTATTTATAGTATTTACTAATCTTATTATTTATTTATAATTAAATTATTTATAATATTTTACTAATTTGTATGTGTTTGTTTTTGGCAGTATATATGAATATTATTTTGTACTGGTGAGTATAATATACTTATATTATATATTAGAATATATAAAGGTTTAATGGAATACAAATCAATATATATTATATAAAATAAACAAATCAATAAAAAAAATTTAAAAAATAAAATATGTATCTATTCAATATAATCAAAATGTAACCAGGAATAATATATTTTGTGCGTTTTAATAACCAGTATCTGTTTCAAAAACTATGTACAAAGTTTCAATATTATGTTTTGACTTAATACTACTAGATAATGATTTTGAAAACCGAAACTAAATAACTTATACAAACCTAATACATAATACTTAATATTCCAGGCTATGTTTTTATTTTATTATATATTTATAAATTTGTTTATATTTTATATAATAGATAGTCTTTTTCCATTAAATTATAGAATACAAAAGTAGGTATTTAATTGTTTCCATTTTAACTTAAATAATAACATTTATCTAACAATTTTTTGTTTTTTTTTCATTACAATGTGTTGCTTTCTTTGCTTTCTTTTTTTTATAGATTTTGTGTTGCTGTTTTAATATTTGGTTGGTTCATTTAATATTGCTTGTCTTTTTTTTAATCATTTATTTTTTTTACATTTCTGTGATATTTTACCTAAAAATAATAATGTTATCTTACCCAGGTTAAAAATGATATTGGAAAAGTTACTGAATCAACTAAATTTCCTGAATTATTAATGATAAATTTGTTTGAAAAACCAACCCCTCAAAATATTAATCAATATTTATTGCATCATCCGAAACAACCATACTCAAATATTTCATTTAATCCTTTAATTGCATACTTTCGCAAGGAATGAAAAGAAAATTTCAAACGAGAATGGTTAAGTTACTCTGAAGACAGACATAAATTTTACTGTACATTTTGCATTGTTTTTGGGAAAAAATGAAAATAGATTTACCTTAGGATGCGATTCAAAGATTGAAAATAACCCATATGAGCGAATACGAGAACATGAAAATAGCTTAAACCATTCTCGTGCAACTGAATCATTTATTATCCACTCTAACTCCAAAGTCCAAAGATATATTTAATCATTTAAAAAAAGGAAAACAAATTGAAGTTGAAAAAAATAGATTGATATTACATAGAGTTATTGATGTAATGAAACTAATTTGTAAACAGCGTCTAAGCTACAGAGGTTCTCGCAACGGCGAAGCTGCTTATACATTGAATAATGATAAAGTTGATCATGGTAATTTTCTTGAAATGTTATTGTTAATAGCTAAATTTGATCCAATTTCAAAGCGACATATTGATGAAATCTTTATAAAAAGCAATAAGCAACGTGGTAGATATTGTGTAATATTGTGACTTTAATTTCTAAGAGGGGAGACGGAGTGGCCGAGTGGAACCAGGCATCACTGCTGACGCACACTGTCGCCGGTTCAAACCTCGGTCACGGGCGGCTCTCTCTCTCTCTGGGCAGGCGACTGTCTAGAGAGAGCGGCCGCTATCTCCCCTGTGCAGAAGGCAACGGGAAACCACTGCACAGTACAATCCCTTCCCTAGTAACACCTTCTTCTAGGTGCAAACCAACCCTCGGGTTGTTGACCCTAAGAAGAAGAAGAATTTCTAAGAGTACAGCTGATTATATAATTGATTCCATAGGAGATTTAATGAAAAAATCAATTTTAGAAGAAATCAGTAAAGCTGAATTTTTTTGTATTCAAATAGACTCTACTCAAGACATAAATGTTCATGACCAGTTGTGTGTCATAATCAGATTTATATCTGATTCATCTATAAAAAAAACGACTTATAGCAATGGTTAATAGCAAAATTGGAACTGATCAAGGTCTCTGTAATACAGTGTGCAAAGTTATTTCAGATTTTGGCCTACATGTGAACAAGTGTATCGGAAGTTCCACTGATGGAGCATCAAATATGAGGGGTGAGTATAATGGATTTGATGCATGGCTTAGTAAAGAAGCACCACAACAAGTACATGTATTCAATGTTATTTATGATCAAATTTTAACTAGCCTAATTGATCGATATGAAAAGCATGAAAATTTATTTAGAGAAATATCTTACTTTGATCCTAATAGTTTTGAGTTAATAAAAAATTTGAAATATCATGGTTTGGATTTTCTGGGAAAACGATTACAAAAATATGATCCTCAATTTAATCCTAGTGACTTATTAGCAGAACTGTTGGATTTGTATAGTAAGTGGGTTTCTATTAAAAGATTAGCAGATAATTTACATAATTCAGTATCGTATGAAGACAGTTCGGAAATTATGTCCAATCAAATATTGTCCGATCATGATTCTCCGCCTGAGTCAGATTGTAAAGATTGCATAATTTGTTGTTTTAAAGTACTTCATCAGTATCAATTACATATGAGTGCATACAAAAATTTATATTTAGCATATAAATATATTTTATCGCTATCTTGCACACAAGTGAGTTGTGAGCGAACATTTTCCAAATTAAAATATATTTTGAACAGGCTCAGATGTATGATGTCTCAAGAAAAACTGGAACATTTTTTGCTTATGTCGGTAGAAAAAGATATTTTGTGTAATTTTAAGAACGATGATGTAATTGATTTAATAGCACAAAAAAGTAATTTGTTAAAACAAATATTGACGGTCCAATAGTTAAGACTTTGAACTAATATATTGAGACAATTTAGGCTAAGATGATTTTATTTTTATGTCATGATAAGAAAATATGTTATTAAATTAAATTTTAAACTTAAGAATAAACATGTTATTTAATTTAATAGAAATGTTACTTGTTAAATTAAATACTGTTATTTGTAAATTAGTAAAACATAATTTAAAAAATACCTAAATATACTTCTTTAAAATATTTTAAATTATTTAATCATTTAATTTGATATCCTCTGACGTTGAAGACCTCATATATTTATTTTAAAATTTGAGGAGGTTTTGATTCTATTTGAGAAAAGTTGATTCCCTTAAATTTTATTTTGATTTGTTTTCATGGAAAATACATACATACTAGAACTAGATACACGATGAACTGAAAAGAGGACCGAATTTATTTTATTACCTCGGGCTGGACCGAAATCCCAGTCCGACTTTGCCTGTTTCATTCCTTTCCACCTGTATTGTGTTTTTAGTTTTTTCATTGTTTTATTAATTCCATGATGCCCAGCAAATTTCGAATCGTGAAATTGTTTAAAAATAGCTAACTTTTTTTCGGGTGTATATTCAAATTCTGAACATATTAGTATTTCTATGTCGGTTCCTCGAAATATGTACCTAATCATTGTTCTAATTTGTTCCCAATCTAGCTCATCATTTTGACCTAGTTTATTCATAATTAATTTTTTTACTGTCTTTTCCTCGCATTTTCTTTTTAAGTATAGTAACGCTAAATACACATTTTTGTAAGTGGCCATTTGTTTGTCTTTGTTTTTTGTAGTTAAAAATAATATATATCTCCTTGCTTTTATAAAATGTGTTATTTCGCCGACATTAGTACTGGGTTCAAGCAATTGGTTGTCACCGAATTTACGTTTTAACTCGCAATTTATTCCTGTCATAAAATTATATCGCCTTGCTATCTCTGATATTATATGATATTCCGGTGGTGAATCTATTAAATTCCCTGTAACTTATTTTACATTATTATTAGTTATAAGCTGTGTTCCTAATTTTCTAAAAAATGTTGGGTAACTCCAGGCCCGTATTTACAAAAATTGCAACCAGGGGCAACATATAATTTGCCGCCTCCCCCCCCAAAAAGAATGTTTTTTTACTTTATTGATATTGCACAATTGTAGTAGTAAATATGTACATTAATATAAAATAAAACTCAGTAATAAGTAATAACTAATAACCAATATATTATTTAAAACATTCTCAAAAATAATAAAACAACTTAGAAAATAAAAATATTCAATTTTAATTTCATAACTTTTCTTAAACTTTTCTGCAAGATTGTTTTGATGCAAATGATTTAATAATATCACCGTAATCAATCATTTTGGTTATAGATGACTCTATGTTTAATATGGCTAAACTGTTCAATCTTTCTGATGACATGGTTGATCTTAAATATGATTTAATTATCCATTAAGTGGAAAATGATCTTTCCGTTGAACAATTGGAAGCAGGAGTACATAGAAACATTCGGAGAGCAACATAAACACAACGAAAAATAGCTTCTATGTTTTTACCTTTAGTAAATTTACACATATTAATGATATTTTTTGGAGGGTTTTTATTAGTCTTGAGATGGAAGATGACCCACAGACATCAAGATTGAAGTTATGGGAAGTAGAGAGCAGGCAAAAAGTCGAAGAGACGTTACCTCCAGGACATAACAATAAATGGATGATCTGGAGAACACTAAATCACCTACGTACAGGAGTTGGACGTTCTAGGGAGAACCTAAAAAAATGGGGAATAAACGATGGGAATGAAGACACGAGCTGTGTATGTGGTGAAATCCAGACAATGTCACACCTCCTAAACTGCAACGAATGCCCAATGTAACGTAACAGACTTACACGACGCAAATAGCAAGGCTATAAAGGTGAAAGAATTCCGGAGTGACAAAATTTAAATCACAACTCATATGTTACCTTTTGGAACTACCCACTGCTACCATTAATATAATTACCATTATCTATCTAGCACATTATTTCACATCTTATTTTATTTTATGTATACCAGTTGACTTTTTGACTAATTGATATTATGTTATGTTATCTATAGTTTATATGTAAAGATGTTTATTCATCTAATTACCTGTAATTGACCTGTCAAAACCCCGACTCGAAAAAAAAAAAAAAAAATTAGTCTTAAGTAAGCTCTGAAAATGAACACACTAGTAGTATGGTTTTATATGTTCTGGCTCCATTTTGAGAAGCAAAATTTTACCGGTTTGGCCGGCGATTTCTACCTATTTTTTAGCGTGAAATTATTTTGTTCAAAAAACGTATATATGTTCTGGCTCCATTCGAGAAGCCAAATTTTTCCGGTTTGGCGGGCGATTTCTACCTATTTTTTAGTGTACGATTTTTTTGCTCCAAAAAAAAAGTATATATTTTTTAGCTTCATTTGGCTTCTCAAATTTTTTTTCGTGTATGATTTTACAAAAAACGTATGTATGTTCTGGCTCCATTTGAGAAGCCAAATTTTTACCAGTTTAGCGGTTAAAATTCACCTTATTTCACCGTGTAAAAAAATAAATAACATTTTTAAAAAAATTTACACACTATTTTTTTAGTGTATGATTCTTTATTTTACAAAAACTTAGATGCATGTTCCGAGTCCATTCGAGAAGCCAAATTCATACCAGTTTAGCGGTTAAATTCCACCTTATTTCACTGTGTAAAAAATAAACAACATTTTTTTTTTAATTTACATATTATTGTCTAACCGAATATTAGTGAACACATTTTCGAATCTACAATCTTGTAACACTGATTTGTTTCAATTTTTTTATAATGTGACTCGTTCATTTTATATTTTTAGTTTGATCAGTTGTGTTTTCATGTTTCTCCGGGTAACAAGTAAAAACATTTTATTTTTATTATAAAATTAAAATATTACATTTTATTCAGTCAAATATGAACGATTATTTTCAAGGAGTTGAGTTAATTAAAAACTCTTCAACACCAAAATATTTAGAATATGAATCATTTGTAAAGCGTTTTGAATCTCTCAAAGAATTTTCGACTACAGATAGTGATAAAGTCCTATTAGCGGACGCAGGATTTTTTTTCAAGTCAAACGATATCGTTCAGTGTTGGACATGTGGAATAATTCTCGGAAATTGGCTCAAAGGTGATTGTCCTTTTCGTGAACATGCAAGATTTTCAAACAAATGTCCTTTTCTCTTATTGAGTAAAGGAAGTAAATTTATAAATGATGTCAATAACAGATTTAAATACAAGGATTTAAACACCTGCTTCTTTTACAAACGTGACGGTATCGATGAAGTTGATAATAAGTAGTAATATAAATTTTAATTATTAAAATCTTATGTATTTTATTACAAAATAAACAAAAATATTTTACTTAAATGCTTCAATCATGTTTAATATGTTCGTGAACACTGTGTTCTAACGGTTTAAGACGTCACTCTTTAAGATAAATATGTTAGGTTTAAATAATAATTTAATAGGTGGGGTAAGGATAGAATACTTAGTGTGGTAGGTAAATGTTTAAATAAAAAGTCACGTCTCAAACCATTAGAACACAGTGTTCACTTTTATTTTTTTGTTGGTATATAAATAAAAAATTGTTTCATTTTTATTAGTTATGTACTCGTCACCAAATGAGTTAGACTGTGTTAACTGCATTAAAATTTTAAAATTAATAAAACGTATTTTAGAAAAAAGTCATACAATGAAACGACGTACGTCTACCAGAATCAGAAGAGTACCGTTACGTTTTTGTAATATTTAGTATAAAATATACATACTTTTTTTAAAAACAAATAATCAAACATGTCTTCGTCAGTTTCAATAGTTGGTAAATCAAAATTCGAAATTCATAATAAAAAATATGTTTCAGTCGGATATTTACTTGAAAAGGAAATTTCAATTGTTGTATTAATTGAATCAGGTAGAAATGTTTTCACACTAAATTTAACTAATTGGAATGATTTAATGCGTGAATCTAATTTTAATATGATTTTAACAAATTTACAAACTCGTTGCAAGTCTCCAGTTCAATTAAATGAAAATTTAAATTATTCTATAAATGCAAAATATTCTTCAATTACACTAAGATTGAATAATAATTCTATATCATTAAGTATTATCGATCTTTGTCGTTTAAAACAAATTCAAATTTGTATAGAATCAAACATAATAGAAAAACAGAAAAAAATTAATTATTATCAAAATTGTTATAATGTATTCTACTCAACATTAAAAGAATCTATATCAAATCTTCCAGCTAGTTGTCAATCAAATGCTTTCACATATCAATTTATACAGAATTATGGTTACGACTCAGACTTAGAAGGTATGTCTTTAATAAGCGAGATTCAACAATTTCAATATGTTAAATTGTCTGATTTAATATTACAAGACTTATATCAATAGAAAAATAATTAAAATGTTAAAACAGGTATCCGATATAAATATAAAATAATGTTTTATTCTTTCACTAGTTATATTTCATTATATAAAGGTAGAAATTGTTTATATCATACTTTATCAATCTGAATAGTTAGTAATTAATTGGTTTAAATCCATTTCAATAATAAACTGCTTAAATGCTTATAATATAGTTATAAATTATTGTATAAATTCATACCAAAATTATAGTGCTAAACATTGTAACTATTAAATATGTTCTTCACGAAGCTTAAATTAAGAAAATTATAAATCTTAATTTCAAATTAATTATAAAGTTAGGATTTAAAAAATAAATATGTATTCAGTAAAATTTTAAGTCATTAGAGTCTACAGAACATTTCATAGTTTTAAAATTCATAGATTTTTTTTCTCTAAAGAAAACACCGATATGTTATTCCACGACATGATAGCCACCAATTGCTTGGATTCGAATCGTTAGAATGCGTTACAAACCATAATAGTAGCACACGTTTTAACGTGGAACTCAAAGAGTCACTGGAACTTTGCCATCTGCGTACTAGGTCGGTGTACAAACTAACAATTATTACTTCTATCGAACGTGTTCACGTATAGTAAATTTTTACGAAAATATCGGTGTATATTTTATTTTTAATATAATCAGATATATTTATTTAAAATTATATTTTATTTAATTATTTTTATCGATTTTCAATTTTCAATTTTTTCATATAGTTTATCATAATATTAATATTTATATCGTTAGATAGTCATTTTGTAGTATACCATACTACAATAATACTATCTAATATTAAATACATACATATTTTATTTTTAATATAATCAGGTATATTTTTTAAAATTATATTTTAATTATATTTTTTATCGATTTTTAAATATGTTGTAATTTTTTTTTTCATACAGTTTATAATAGTATTAATAGTTATATCATTAAATAATCATTTTGTAGTAATTAGTATTTTTTTCTTTTCTCATTAAAAATAATATGATACATATTTTATTTTTAATATAATCAAATATATTTTAAAAATTATATTTTATTTATATATTTTCATCGATTTTCATTTTTTTCATATAGTTTATCATAATATTAATATTTATATCGTTAGATAGTCATTTTGTAGTATACCATACTACAATAATACTATCTAATATTAAATACATACATATTTTATTTTTAATATAATCAGGTATATTTTTTGAAATTATATTTTAATTATATTTTTTATCGATTTTTAAATATGTTGTAATTTTTTTTTTCATACAGTTATAATAGTATTGATAGTTATATCATTAAATAATCATTTTGTAGTAATTAGTATTTTTTTCTTTTCTCATTAAAAATAATATGATACATATTTTATTTTTAATATAATCAGATATATTTTAAAAATTATATTTTATTTATATATTTTCATCGATTTTCAATTTTTTCATACTGTTTATCATAATATTGATATTTATATCGTTAGATAGTCATTTTTGAAGTAATTAGTTTTTTTCTTTCCAATCAGAAAAGAATTAAAAATATGATATCTTAAATAAAAATTTTATTCATGAAATTAGTAAACATCTAATATACTGCACAACTATCTAATTAAAATTAGGTAGATCATGTCTAACCAAATTTTAGATGTTTACCAATTTCATGAATACAATTTTTATTTAAGATATCGTATTTTTAATTCTTTTCACATTTTTAAAAAATATGATACATATTTCATTTTTTAATATAATCAGATATATTTTTAAAATTATATTCATTTTTATATTTTCAATGATTTTCAATTTTCTCATAAATTTTTATTAATTGTCATTTTATGTAGTGGATCAGCCATGAAACGATCCAGAATGTTCTCCACAACTGAATTTAGCTTATGGTTGATATCCTTATCCTTATTTTTCTGTTTAGACGTTGTTATTTTTATTGAACATTCAGCATGTTTCCATCTAAAATTGTAAAAATGTTAATACTCAATTATTTAAGATCTCGTGTTTAACATTACCTTTCCTGAGGTGAAACGTTGGCTATTTCTTCTGTTTTATAATGCTGGATGACCCAATAGTCATCCCCATCTATAGTAGGACATTTTAATGTACACGTTTTCTCTCCTTGTTTAATTGAAATAGTATCACTTGTATGAGAGTTTGAATTACTGCATTTCCCTGAACTTATAAGTGAATTCAATTTCGTTTTGTAGGATGCAATCTGATAAATAAAACAAAATGTAATTAAAGGTTAAACAATTAATTTATGTTATAAAATTTTAAAAAATTACTTTTTCAGTTTTCATTTTTTTTAAATGTTTTAATCCTGTATTGTTCGTTTTCCTCTTAATATTGATTTTTGCAGTTTTTTGTTTTTTTAATGGATTATCTAAGACCTTTCCTGTATTTCCATTCGATTTCACACTTAAATCGGACTATATTAAATAAATATAATAACATATTAGAGTACAAAGAAAAAACATTTTTAATATAAGGTTTTTTGTTTAAATAAATTCGCTAGATTTTATATATTTTTATTAAAAGTTTGAAGTTAAATGAGAATTTACGTTTTTTGGTTTATGTAAATGTAAATTTACGTTAATTTAGGTCTAGATGAATTTGAAATATTTAATCCACTTGCATATTATAATAATTATCAAAGATATTGTATGTAATATTTTAACTACTATTATACTAATATATTACAGTTATTTAAGTTGATTAATTTTATCTAGTTTCACTTCTAATATTTTTATATAGTTTAAGTATATGAATTTCTGACTTTAAAAAGTACTTTTGAAAATAAGAAATATAGAAAAAATTATTAAAATATTTTTTTCTGTAATGCAAATACATTATTTTTAAAACACATGACAAATCCAAACTTTAAATTATAAAAACAAAAAATATATCTTCAAAATAATATTTTAGCTGATATTAATTGTAATTTTACTTACATCACTAACGTCGTCTGATGAGTTCTCGGTCAGAGCAGAATATTCAAATTGTGACATTGTAGGTAGGTATATTGTCAATACTCGAAAAAAAATATAATATTCACTTTAAACGTTCCACTGTTCACTGGTGATATCATACAAATGTTAACGTTATTTATAATAGGAACCACTACCACTAATTACATACGAACCTTGAATGGTGAATATATTACATTATACGGTGAACTCATAATACTTTAACAATTAGTTTTTTTTGCCTCATCCGGCTTCTCGATTATTAATAACGGTTAATTAAGTAACATACATTAAGTGTATACAGTAATACTGTATACAGTATTGTATTACGTATCAGTAACATACGAACTAGTGATGGGCACTATCGAATAATTTGTACTATCGATTATTATTCGATTATTCATATAGACTATCGAATAATTATTCGAATAATATTTTGCACGACTGAATAATCAAAACGATCGAATAATTATTCGAATAATCAAAACTATCGAATAATTATTCGAATAATCAAAACTATCGAATAATTATTCGAATAATATTTTACACGACTGAATAATCAAAACTATCGAATAATTATTCGAATAATCAAAACTATCGAATAATTATTCGAATAATCAAAACTATCGAATAATTATTCGAATAATATTTTGCACGACTGAATTATCAAAACTATCGAATAATTATTCGAATAATCAGTACTAATTAGTAATTTAATATTGATTATTAATGTAAAATAATGTATCGTGACTGAAATATATTCTAATATATTAATATATCATAATTTTGGAAGTATACGTAAACGATATTAGATTTCGATAAATTTTTACTGTTTTTAGTAGTATAAGATTCAGTGGCGTGGTGTGCAGTGCATATATGTACCTAACTATATAATAAGTAGCATCGCTAACACCACTGACGAAATGACGACTACACACCAATACACCATTATGTATTAAAAGTAAGTTCATCAATTAATTAATTAATCCCGGCCCGAAAGGTCGTACATGTGTTTTTATTTAATGAATTAAAAATTAATAAATAATAATTATATATGTATTTCTAAGAGTTCTTATTTTTAGAAGTTATGTATAATGTATTATATCACTTAATTGAATTAATTTTGTCAAATTATTGAATCTTACAAACATCTAAGTTCCTATTTTCCATAAATATTGATAAACTACCTAAGGATAAACTGTTTGTTTTTTAGTATTTTGGTAATATGTATAGTTAATTAATTATTTAAAATGTACCAGACACCAGTAGGTACATACATTTTAATGATATTGGTTGTGGTTAGGATTTGAATAAATATTAAATACATTTGCAAGAATTTTGTTTTTGTCAATGAGTATTTTTTATCATAAGGTATTATCATTATGATAGTCAATACTCATATACTCAATAATATATACAATGTCAAATATCATATAGCCCTATAAGCCATACCCGTGCGCACGCCTATGTTTTATATTAATTATTATGATAGATTTTCCTAATATTCAACTATAATATAAATAACTTGATGTAAACTCTTAAAATTTAATTTTTGATAAAATAAAATGAAATGATAGGTAGTAAATCATTTGGATTTATAACTTTCCTGAAAAATACAACAGAATAATTTTTAAAAAAAGTATGTTTCATAAGTATAAGTAAATAGTAATTTTGTTGTTTAACAAAATATGAAGTTTTTTTGAATTAAATTGTATAATGCATATCAACAGAGAACATTCAGTTAAAGTATCAACAAACACCAAACCAGTTGGATAAGTTGGCTGAATTTTGTCCAAACCAGTTGGATAAGTTGGCTGAAGTTTGTCCAAACCAGTTGGAAATCTGCAAATAATAATAAAAAAAATATATTAATTCAAAATATTTTTATTAAAGTATAACTTAGACTTTTAAGCTATTTGAATATTTTTAAAAGTTTAAAAAAGTTAAAAGCTACATATTTTTATGTAAAAAAATAAGAGTGTCTAAATTATCTGGCAATAGTCTATTTCTTCTAGCACTCATTATTTGTCCTGTTTTAGAAAATATTCGCTCTGAAGGAACAGATGTCGCTGGAATCATGGCATATTTTAATGCAACTTCACTTAGAGGATGCAGTACAGATTTATGATTAATCCACCATTCAGCTACATTGCAGTTTAAATTTTGATAAGGCATATTTAAATATTGGTTCATCAAACTAATAGCACTACTGGTCGATGTTGTTTGACACTGCACATTGTTAACTCTACTTTGCAAAAAGTTCCAAAGATTTTCAGAGTCCTCTTCAACTTGTTCTGTTGGAACTTCATTTTCTAAAATGTAATTAAGTATGATGTAAACGATAGATTTAATATGGTCATTTATATTTATTATTAAGTATTAAAATATTAAATAAATAATTACCAGCATTTAATGTATTATTTGTTAAACTTGAAACTTCCATAATAATGCTTTTTTCAGCATCAGAAGCATTTTGTTCAACACCAAAAGCTGCTTTTTTGCACCTCGGGTCCAAAAGGGTTGCACGAGAAAAATATGGAAAAATCGATTGTTTTTCAATCCCTTCAAAACGCCTATTTATATGTAATGACAAATTAGATTTTATAAATCTTCCAAGAGATGTTTTTGGAGTCTTAGAACTTAATGAAGTTTGCAATCCTAAATATAAATTAATGAATATGGTATAAATGAAATCCAACTTTCAAAGTAAAACATTAATTATTATTACCTCGTAACAATGGAATAACTTTTGATATGGTAGGATATTGCTCTGCAGATAGCTCTACTGTCAAGCTATTAAATGGTCGTAGCAGCGGTATAATGTCTTCAATAATGATCCATTCTTCAGGTGTAAGGTTTGATGGAGCTTCTTTTACTGATATCATGGCAACTGTGAGGGGCTCTTTTAATTTCACCAACCTTTCGAGCATGATTAGTGTACTGTTCCATCGTGTTCGAACATCTTGTTTGAGTTTCAAGATTTGTGTGAAGCCCATTTGTGTTTGTATTTCCCCCAAGATTCTATTTCCCACTTCACTGCGTTTAAAAAAACCTACAATATTACGGCATTTTTTAAAAATTAATTTGATTTTCTCTGAATCGCGAAGTTCGTTTGATTCTTCTCCAACTAAATCATCTTCAGTGAGGAATAAAGCTTGCTGAACTATAAGATTAAGTTTGTGGGCAGTACACGGAATATGCTGAATATTCATTAATCTAATAGCCGACTTGATGTTAGCCCCACTATCAGTCACGATTGCTACTATTTTTTCAAAAATTCCCCAACTATTTAATTCATCAGTCATTATCTCAGCCAAATGAACTCCAGTATGACTATGACTTAACTTTTTTGTACATAAAACAACTGTTTCTAATTTACTTTGATCTTTAGGGAAAAAATGTGCCGTCATAGTTATAAAAGAGTCTGTATTAATTGACGTCCAAATATCCGTAGTAATGGCTATATTACTAGTATCATTTAAAAGAGCATGAACTTTATTTCGGACATTTGTGTATATACCAGGTATTATGGTTCGACCAAGTGCCCTTCTGCTTGGAATTTGATACCTGAAAAAAGTTGTAATTTATTATATAATTTTAATTTGTTTAGTTGTTATTGTATTTATTAAATTATTTTTTGTTAAATAATTACTTTTGTATTTTCTAACTGTTTATGTATGTTTAGTAATAAGCTTAACAAAAAAAAAAAAAATGTATGCACATAATAATATTATCTACTTCATGGTTTTTACGAACTGTTAAATGTTTTACTTATTAAATGTTTCTCTAATTGTCTAACAATTGAAATACAAAAAATGCTGGTTATTTATATTTACCTAGAGTCCAATAACTTAATCATATTTTTGAAGCCTTCATTTTCTACAATTGATAGAGGTTGCAAGTCTTCTGCAATCATTCTAACTATTGCTTCGTAAAACGCTTTCATTTGTAGTTCTGATGGTGCTCCAAATCTTAAATAACACTCACAAGTAATAAATAGTTTAGATGTAACAATGTGAATATAACATAATAGTATAAATAAAAACTGTCAAGATATATGTGTTAAGTTGAAAATACTATTGATTAAGTTTTATAAGTAATAACTACATTCAAACCAGTTGAATTTAAAAAATTTTAGGTAACTAAAATATCAGTTATTGACTATTATGAGCTAAAAGTTTCTAAAAAATGTAATATTTAAAATATGACAATTTTGTTGTAATATACTTTTACCCTATTTGTATACTTAGCTTTAAGTTGTATTTAACTAGACAACATAACTCATGTTTATGAAACCTTCCAGAGGTTGATATATCCAAACATTCCAAAACAGTTGGAAAAGTCCAAGTTGTAAACTAAAAAAAAACTAATTTAGGTTATATATTACCATTTATTAAAATTAAAGTTTTACAAAAAACAGTATGTATTATGACCTAGGTATAGTTATTAAAAACCATTTAATTAAATTAATTTTAACTTTTTCTAGTAAGTTATCCTATTTGCTAACTGTAAGTTAACTTATATCTTAACATTATAAATATTGATGTATATCTTAATTATGTCAAATTATTTTTTGTAAACTTTTCCACCTATGTTAAATATTAAAATAGTAAAATGTATACAAGTAATAGAATTAATAAATATGTATAAATTAGTTTTTAAAAATATGTAATTTACCTGTTAGATAAAACCATTTGTTTTTGCCTTAGCATTGGCTGTATTTGCAAGGTCGTTTCAGGTTCAACTATTTGAAAATTATCCCTTTCAACCTCAACCAACGTAGATGTTGATGGTCTTTCAAGTAAAACTATAAAAATTAGAATAAAATAAATGTTGATAAATAATAAATACCAATTATAAATTATTATAAAATTTACTTATTAGGATACATATAAATATATAATATAAATAATTATTAGATACTATAATTAGGGATGTGAGTTAATAAGAAAGTGCAATTTTTTTTTTTACATTTCAGATTCTGAGCGGAGCAATGACTGTATTGATTTTACCATGATGTGTTTTTTATTTTTATTTTTTATTTTTTTGTGTCTGTCATCACGTTTTGGGGCAGTAAAAATGCTTCAATTTTTGACTTCAGTACCTCGTTCAATCAGAAAGTGAATGTAGTTGGTACCGGGGGGGTCAAAAGTGAAAAATTCTTAATACTTTTCTAAATAATCGAGAAAAACAAACTAAAAATTAAGGGAAAAACGGGAAATTTTACGCACACTCATTTTTCGACAAAATCGATTTTGGGTTTTGATGTAATTTTAAAACAAATGATCATAGATACATGGAATTTTCACCTAATGTTTATATAAGTATATTCTATCCACCATGCAATTTTCAAAAATTGTCGACTTAAGTTGAACTATTCATAGGAATTTGAAATTTTCGATCATTATTAGTTTTTTTTAAATTAATATCGATAAAAATTTATTTGTTTGGCAGAAAAGCTTGAAAATTTAATACAAGGCTTCTAACACATTGTAACAGTAGCAGTTAATAAATATTAAAAATACATATACATTCAAATTTTTACTAAATACGCAAAAATTACGGCAATGTTCAAATTATTTTAAGCTAGAAAATTCATAAAAGTTTTTCTTTTTTAATTTAAGATTTGAAAATTAAATACAAGGCTCCTAACATATTTTTACAATAGCAGGTGAAAAATAAAAGATATATATTATATAGGCATAATTTTTTTACAATCATACAAATTTTAATTTTTACAACATACGTAAAATCACGAAAATTCGCAAATTATTTTAAGCTAGAAATTCATAAAAAAAATTTATTTTAAATCTAAGATTTGAAAATTTTTAATAATCTATAATATATCCTAGACAGATGAACCGTCTTCGCTCAGAATCGTTTTTCGCATACAATGATAATATAATATCATTGGATTCAAATTTAATTCCATCTATTACAGTAACTCACTCGTAACCTACTGTATAGCAGAGCGACATCCAATTTCCCGCTTTTTAATATGTTTATGCATTTAAAATGTAATGTACTAATGTATAATAATATCCTATATCAATATAAATATAAAAATTAAATAAAAAACCATTTTAAATGCATTTAATACTATAATTTTTGGCATTTTATATTGCATTTTTTGAAAAATTTTAAAGTTTCTTAGCGCATTAAATTCACAGCCCAACTAAAAATACTAAAATATTCACTTACCTGGTGTATTAGGTTCATTTATTTCACCATTTCGCTCATTTAGTGCAATTATTTTGTCACGCTGTAAAATTGTCATGTGTCTTCTTTTTAAATGTTCCATAAGATTTGAAGTTCCATTGGCACGTTTGTAAGAATGCTTACATATTTTACATTGTGCCTCATCTGGGATATTATGGTTTTTTATGAAATATTTCCAAACCTCAGAACTATTTCTTTTTTGCATTATGTGCAATTATTAAATTTACCAAAACAATTTAGAAAAAATAATAAAACAAAAATATCCAGTAACCGTAAAAATCAAGTGCACAATATGAAAACCAAATACGGAATAACTATAATAAGATACTAATCAATAAAACAACATGAAGAAATTATGTTGGTGGTATAAAAATAGTATTTAAAGTTTCAAAACTAATAATATAATAAATAAGTCTAATAATAGTTTAATAAAATTTATTTAAAATCAAACACAAACACCAAACACGTTTACATTATTGTTTATAATATTTACATTATTTACAAGTTGTTCAATCTGAATTTTAAATATTGGGAAGATACGCTACATTTTACTATCTTTATTTTAAATATAAGTAAATCAAAAACCTTCTGCAATTTGCTAGTATAAGTTTATTATATAAATATTAAATATGGTAAATATAAACATTTAAATAGTTAATAATAGTATCAAATTACATCAAATTATTCGAATAGTCTCGAATTATTCGAATAGTCTCGAATTATTTGAATAATATCGAATTATTTAAATAATATCGAATTATTCGAATAATATTGAATTATTTAAATAATATGAAATTATTCGAGTTATTTAAATAATATCGAATTATTCGAATAATATTGAATTATTCGAATAGTCTCGAATTATTTGAATAATATCGAATTATTCGAATAATATTGAATTATTCGAATAATATATCAAATTATTCGAATAATCAAAACTATCGAATAATTATTCGAATAATCAAAACTATCGAATAATATTTTCTAAGACTGAATAATCAAAACTATCGAATAATTATTCGAATAATCAAAACTATCGAATAATTATTCGAATAATCAAAACTATCGAATAATTATTCGAATAATTTAAACGATTATTCGAATAACTTATTTGGAAAAACTATCGAATAATTCGATAGTCATTATTCGATAGTGCCCATCACTAATACGAACCTTGAATGGTGAATATATTACATTATACGGCGAACTCATAATACTTTAACAATTAGTATTCCTTTCTCGAAAAATACAATCTCGTTGAAATTTAGTTATCCTTGATAAAAACTACTATATCCCCCTTTTTTTTTTCCTCATCCGGCTTCTCGATTAAATGTATAAGAATAATAAATGTATAATAATGTATATGAAATTGTGAAGTAGAGTTCAATGATTTGTATAAATACCGACTCTACATTAAAAATTCACATGTTCATTTCTCAGCGATAAGAGTTTTACTCTTTCTGTTGAATTTAAAACATCTCTTAATAGTGTAACAGCAACTACTTCTAACTGTTTGTCTTATTCAAAGACTATATCAAACTATAATTACAACGTATGAAAAGATTTTTTTGTTGAAGAATAAAAATCAATAGGTATATCATCGTCAATAATGTGAGTATTAATATAAAAATAAATTATACCATATATATAAATTATTTTTTTTTAATTTTTTAAAGTATTACCTAGGTTTACTGTTCATTTTTCTAATCATCGTTTAATTTTTTTCTGTTTAATCAATTAGATCAAACGAGTAATTATTTATTCAACATTATTTATTATAAAACGGTTTCATAGTTGGGAAATACTCTACGTTTTCTCAATTGTTGCTGTTAGAAAATATTGAAATTTTTCTCACCAATAATAAATGTAAGTCTTCATATAAATACATTATATCGTACACATATTTTTATAAGACAGTTGTTCTATGTTATTTTACTGTACATTTTTTTTTCTAATTATAGTTTCATTTTTTCTGATTTTGTTAATTAAAACGAAAAAGTAATTCATAGAAATACATTATGTTATTTAATAAGTAAACTTTACTGTAAGACATCAACATAAAAATAGTCATCATAAAAAAAAAATATCTGATAATTATAACATAACGTATAAATATATTAATTTTTTTGTGAAAATGAAACGACAAACGATTTCAAAAAGTATCCGTATGAGCACAATTGGAGATGGTCTTGTAGAAATAGAACGTTTTAAAAAATCTTCAAAAACATTTTTTATAAAAAATACATCTAAATTTATACATTATCCATTATTTTTCAATTCTATTTCTGATAAAATAATTTCCAAACTAAAACATTCATGTATGCAGACATCAATTAAATTTAATCTTCATGTTGATAGTGTATATGAAAGTGTACTATCAAATGAAACACAGAATGTGGCTTTTAAAACTAAAAATATACTTGCTTGTAATTCATCTAATTTTATGAGTTTATTAGATAACATGTTTAGCAAAATATTAGAAGAAGAATCTGAATATATTGCTAAAGGTTCTGGATGGTCACTTGTATCAATAGATGGATTACAATTAAGAATAAATTATGTAAATCCTCTTAGAGGGTCTACATATACATAGATTTACCTACATATATTAAAAATAAAAAAAGCTGTGATAAATGTTCAAAATAATGATAATAAATGTTTTATGTATGCGATAATAACTAAATTCGATAACAGATTAGATAAAAGCAAATTTAGTAAAAAAATTTTTGAAAATTTAGAAAAAAAAAGCGGTTTAAATTTTAAATGCATTAATTTTCTGACACCGATCAATCAAATAAAAAAATTCGAAAGGATTAATAATGTGTCATTTAATGTATATAGCTTAAATGATAAAAATATAATTTTTCTTTTGTATATAAGTAATGTTGTATGTAAAAATCATTTACGAGCGTGAAGTTAGCTGGCCAAAGTTAGCTGGCCAAAATAAGTGATAAGGAAATGGGGGAATCGGGTTGCATTACGTTCGATTCAAGGGGCAAAACGATCAACTGGCGTACAAAATGTATTGAACTACATTCCGATACCAGATGGCGCTATAAATTGTAAGGTCCGTAGTCGATACGTCATAACGGTATAAAACACGGTGCACGATACGCGGTAAAACTGAGTTTTTGAAACCGATTTTGAGACATGATCCGGAGGGTGTCCACGCCCGGACTTGATACAATCTAATAGTAAATCACACAAGGAAGCTGTCCCTAAAGTATCTAAGATAACACGCGAACAGATTTCGAGATATCGCATTTTGAAATTGAGTAGTCGAAACGTCATAACGGTATAAAACACGGTGCACGATACGCGGTAAAACTGAGTTTTTGAAACCGATTTTGAGACATGATCCGGAGGGTGTCCACGCCCGGACTTGATACAATCTAATAGTGAACCACACAAGGAAGCTGTCCCGAAAGTATCTAAGATAACACGCGAACAGATTTCGAGATATCGCATTTTGAAATTGAGTAGTCGAAACGTCATAACGGTATAAAACACGGTGCACGATACGCGGTAAAACTGAGTTTTTGAAACCGATTTTGAGACATGATCCGGAGGGTGTCCACGCCCGGACTTGATACAATCTAATAGTAAATCACACAAGGAAGCTGTCCCTAAAGTATCTAAGATAACACGCGAACAGATTTCGAGATATCGCATTTTGAAATTGAGTAGTCGAAACGTCATAACGGTATAAAACACGGTGCACGATACGCGGTAAAACTGAGTTTTTGAAACCGATTTTGAGACATGATCCGGAGGGTGTCTACGCCCGGACTTGATACAATCTAATAGTAAATCACACAAGGAAGCTGTCCCTAAAGTATCTAAGATAACACGCGAACAGATTTCGAGATATCGCATTTTGAAATTGAGTAGTCGAAACGTCATAACGGTATAAAACACGGTGCACGATACGCGGTAAAACTGAGTTTTTGAAACCGATTTTGAGACATGATCCGGAGGGTGTCCACGCCCGGACTTGATACAATCTAATAGTGAACCACACAAGGAAGCTGTCCCGA
>JALBXZ010000483.1:0-28736 GCA_027580255.1 Therioaphis trifolii
GTTAATACGTTATAATATAAATTACAAAATAAAAAATAACAATTTAATTTTAACAGTAACAATACAATTTCAGTCTTTTAAAACTAAGTCATTGTATATATCAGTCTTATTTGTTGTAGGGTATATTTAGCTGATGTCATAGAATCAAGCATAGATTTTGTTGGTTGAAATTTAATGCAGTTACCATTTTCTTTTTTTATACTTTCACTAGCTAGAACAGTAGCAGCTACTAATTTATTTTGTGTTTTTGTTTTTATACAATTTATTTTACTAATATTAATTAATAATTATTTTTTATATAATTTTTAATAGTAAACCGTTAAATTATTTAACAGTTGCATGTAACATAAAATTCAAATTAAAAAAACACTGGTCATCATTCTGTCAAGAGACAGTTAGAGAATTGTTGGTAGGTAGGTATCTATAATTATTATTATGGCGTTATAGGTATACTTATCAATCATCAAACTTAGAAACGTAAGTGTTATTAATAATAGGTAGGTACCTTGTACGGTTGTACAAATGCAGATTCAATTAACTCGAAATATAGTGTTCATAAATCATAGATACTCGCATGTAAATCGAAAATATCGTAGGTACACACACACACACACACATATACCTATTTACATATACTAGCTTTAATCTCAAGACATTTTTGTGTAAACAGCATTATAGCAATCCTGTGCACCTTCGTTTGCTCCAGTGTTTGTATTTTTTGTATTCTATTTGCTTAATACATTATTTTAATACAACCATAGGCGTAACTTGGGCTCTTTTCACGTGGGGGCAAAAACAATTTTTGCAAATCTCTACACATTTTCATAATCTTATTTAAATTTTAAATTAAAATATACTGTTGTCAAATCAACATCATTATGAAATGTCTAAATAACTTCAATCTGTTTTAAAATCAAAATATTATACTGTTGTCATATCAACATCACTTAAAGTTAACTTAAATAACTGATAAATGCTCTTTTGACTGTAGAAATAATTTCACTGTGCTTAAAACTAATGCACATTGCTTTAACTTAAGATAATCTATTGTCAATTTAACAGTTCTCATGTGTGTTTTTAAAACTACTTGTGTAGTTCAATACTGAAATTTTGGTTCAATAAACATAAAAATTAGTTAATTTTACCTAGGTATTGATCATCAGTTTGAAACTAATACTTTTAGATTTTATTTTGACCAAAATAAAACTGTATTACAAAGTAATTTTCGTATATTTCTAACATAGTTAAGTTTTATTTAAATATTTAATTACTGCTGTACAATAGGTACTCAGTGATTTTTACTTAATTAAAGCACACTAGGTATTTAAAAAATAGGTAGAATAAGAAGTATCAATAGCTATTTAAGTAAAAATTGTTTTTATTATATGAATATTAAATTTACTATAAATTATTAATACATCATAATACACGTGTTTAAGAATAATATACATAAAATAAAACAAATGAATATAATACAATTAAATTTTTCAAACACTTACTAAATATTAGTCAACAATACACATGGTAAAAAATACATTTTATTTTATACTTGTATAGCATTAGCACAATAACAATTTACATTATAGCTCATTAATACATTATGAATATAAATTATAAATTATTTTTATATTTTTATCCAAATATATACAATTAATAAACTTAATAAAGTATACAAATAAATAATAATAATAATTTAAAGCATTTTTGTACATAAATTATATATTAAGTTTATACCACAAAAAAAAAAAGATACTATGATTAAGTTTGGTAATAATAAGTGCATTTACAATAAGTAAATTTAAAGAGCATACCTTAAAGTTGCATAACTTTTATTATTTCCTAAAATACGTGATATTGTAGGTGTAGGATCACACAATTCATTTACATAGAATCCAACTAAATTATCATTATCATTAAAATTATCACTTTCCAATTCATAGGCGTGGAAATGAGAATCATAACCAATAGTACTTAACGGCTTTAACAATAAATAAGGAACTTTATATTCACCTACAAGTGTAAAAACTATCTTACCAAATAAACTTCCATTGAGGTTAGTTTCTATTACAACTAAAAGCTCTTTTTTATAGTATATAGATTTGTACTCTAGCCATGACACTTTAAAACAATTAGTTTTTAGTTCTCCTGGAAGTTGTGTAAGTATTGTTTCAGAAAATTCTAAAGAACAATTTATACATTTTCCTAAGCCAAGTTTTAAGTTTTTGTCACTTAAATTAGTATCTGAAAGAAGACGATTGACCATTTGCAACTGTAATGTATATGAGATGGTATAACCAAGATTTATTCGACAAGGGATGGCATTTGCTAATGCCTTCAGAATTGTATGCTTAGCTTCAAAAAGAAAACTAGATGTTAAAGTAAATGGTCCATTTTTTCTCAAAATATGACCATAATGAGTAAGTATGTGGAACTTAGGTTTTAAAGTACTTTTAGATAAAAATAAGTATAATTTGTTATGTTCAAAAACTAGAGAGTCTAATAAAAAAGAACAACCTCTTTGTATTTTCCGAGCACAGCATAAGTCAGTAATTTTGAGTAAAAGAAGGTAAAGTTTCCAAAAATCTGAAGATCTAGGTACCAATTCACCAACCATCAAGCTTAAATATCTAATTAAGCATAGCATTTCTGAAGCGGACATTATTATACTGCCTTTTTTTATATTGGTTTCACGGATTAATGGAGGTACATTTTTTCGTTCAGTAACACCATAATTAAACAAATATTTACGGTTATTTAACTCATTTAGAGTAAAACAACCCTGCTCAATTAGACCTGAAATAATTAGTGCCATATCATAACGTGCCACACCTTCAAGTATGTCATGCATGAAATCGGAAACTAAATTTTCAACGACATGGAAGTGTTGAATTTAATGAAATATACATTGTTCTCGAACACCAGTTTCAGATACATTTTTAATTTCAACATCAGACTCATAATTATTTAAATTTCTAAGTGAAAGATTTGATTGACGACGCATTTGTTGGAGTTCTTGTTTGGGGGATCTACAAATCCGACAGAAAAAATTAGCAGAAAAACTCTCAACAAAGCCTAAAATAAAATTTAAGCCTAAATTATCCCCTAAAACTAAACCCAGCGAAAAATAAATTTTTATCTCTTTACCGTTAATACAAATCATTATTCCCTCTTCTTGCAAACTTATTAATTCTTTAATAAGAGCTGAAAACATTTGCTTATTAGGAATTGATTTATATCCTCTATCTTGTGTATGAAATAAGAAAGCGGGAAGTATATTATCTAGTGAAGATAAGTATTCTGGAGGAAGACCAGCTACTGTATAATAAACACAGCCCATTTTGTGATTGCCAGAATGAGATCCAAGAGGATTTCCCAATTCAACAGCATCATAATAGAGAAATATTGGGAACACAAATTGTTTTTGTAACTTGGATCTCATATTCTTCCACGTTGAACCATCTAAAAATGAAGTTAACACCTCTTTATTGTTTAAAGAATCATTCATATATTGATTAACTAGTTTAAACACATTAGGTAATTCAAAAAAATATTTAAGGTTTTTTTTCATGGATAGAAGATGACCTTGAACTGGAACCATTAAAATTTTATCTATACCTTCAACCGTTTTTTTTTCTTTCGTATAACCAACCACTATAGTTTCTGGTTTAAAGAAAACATTATTTTTTTAAAAAGTTTTGGTTCGGTAGTATTCAGTTTTGACACTGGAAAATGAATCTTCTACAATTTCAAACATATTTTTAATTTCTGAATATTTTGAAGAGTTATATTGCCTTAAAACTATTAAAACTTCCTTTTTAATATCTACAACTAATTCACTAGAAAATATGTTTATAATTCCTTCTATTATTTCTTGTAACAAAGATCCAGTTACATTAGATTTAGTCTTTAAATTTGCAACAAAACTTAATACTATTTTTTCAACTTTTTTTTTGAAATGGTGGTAAATCTATGACTTCAGTGCCATAACTGACATCGGAAGAAACTAGTTCATTCAATAGAATTGATTGGTCAGGTAACTTATAATTTTCAAGAGTAGTATCGTTATCCAAATTATGAAATTTAGAAATTTTTATATTATTTATGGGATCAAGAGTAATTGTATGTTCATTTGATTCTGAATTGGTACTTTGAGAACAATAATTTTTATCATTTTCCTGACTATTTACATGTGATCTATTTAAATGTTGTCGGAATTTGTGCAAACCTCGAAAATCACGATAACAAAAGGGCTGTTTACAACAATAATATGAGTCTTTATCCAAGTAATGAAGAATTTTTAAATGATAAATAAGTTGAGATATACTCCTGAGTTTTAAATTACAAAGAAAGCAAGTATAATTCATTATTAATTGTTTATTAAATTATTATTTATGTAATTATTAAGTAAAGATTAGTTTCTGAGAATTTAAAATGTCAAACTTATTTGAGATAGAAGAAGTGATTGAATATATCTGATCATATTCAGTCTTGATTCCATAAATGTGATGTTGAAGAAAAATCCATGACTCATAGCGTTCTCGAGGATACGCACAATTAAGGCCAAAGTACGCTTTAAAACAAGCATCTATTGCTGACAATGGGCTGCTGAATGTCCACAGTTGATCATCTACACGAACATAACTTTGATTTACAGAGCTCAAATCTTCACCCAATAAGTAAACAAAAGGCTGTATAGTACAACCATATTGTGAATACTTATTTTGTCTTTGAATAATGTCTGTGTTTATTTGTGAAATATTCTGTGGAAAATAAATGTAAACTTTATGAAACTAACTAATATAATTGATATTACTACATAGTAAAGTAATTTTAATTTTGAGATGTACTATTAAATAACATGAATATTTTATTAAATATTTTTAATGGGTAGGTATGAAATAACTTACTGGTACAAATGTGACAGAGGATTTGGCAGATTCTTCTCAAGATGGTTTCCAGTTTTTTTTTTTACACCACTTGAATCACATTTTCTTATAATAGTTTTTGTTGGAATAAGATATGGAATTAGTAAAATCTTAAGAACATCAGCAGTCTTGTATCTATAAATTAAACGGGACAACAATTTAGTTTAAATGACAATAATTAAGTAAATATAAATTTTAGATTCTGAGTGATGCGAAGGATCTTATAGTTTTACAATGTTTATTTTATTTTTTTACTTTTTTTATTTTTCTGTAAACACTTTTTTGTATGGAAATCCTGGACCAAAATGTTCGTCCAGAAACGTTTTAGATTCGAAATTGGACTGAGGTGGTACTTTAGAGAGGTCATTTATCGAAATTCTCCATAGTTTTTCCAGAAATCGAGAAAAACTACCTAAAAATTGAGTAAAATCGGCCGTAAACGAGGTTTTCACTTTTCACGTTTTAGTTATTTAGTCATAACTCAAAAAGTATTGGGGATAGTAACTTGAAAATTTTACTCAATATCAAAAACATACTTTTTCATATTGGACAACATTTTCAAACCAATATGAGGCTTTTTGGCCTTAATATAGAACTTTGAATTCACCTACTTGTTTGAAAGTTTTTATCCAATAAAATTATTAATATTGGATATAAAGTTCATAAAATGTAATATGACTTTACTCATATACTAACCAAATGATCCTAAAAAAAATTCGAAAATCGTTAGTCAGGATTTTTTTTATTGACGTTTTAATAAATTTATTAGTGATGGCCAACGATATAATTTTCAATATCAATTATTAATAATCAATTACAGCACACCAGAAATTATTACTTAATATTTATCAATGGGTAAATTCATTAATATTCATAATTGATTCATAAAATAAAATATAAAAGTAATTTTTTATGTACAATTATAAATTATAATTGAGTATAGTTACAAAATAATTTACCTTCACACAGTTGCACCGCATCTAATTTATGTAGTAAATCTTTAGCCTGCTTATCCTTGATAGAGCTTCTTCTAACACTAACCAATATATTTGTAATTCTAGACCATTTTGAGTGATAAGCTTGGAAGTTTGGAAATAATGATTTCTGTGATGAATATTCCAAATAAAAATCTTCAGCAATCTATATAAATTTTTTTATAATGAACTAGGTATACCTAATATGAATGTTTTTGAAAATATAAAACAAGATTTAATAAAACTTACTAATTCATGACCTTTGGGACTTTTTAAAATGACCCAGGTATTAAAAACATTACTGAGGTCCCGTCCTTTAATGCTTGAAAGCTCAGATTTTCTGATTTCATGGGTCAGAATCCATTTTCCTTTCAATTCTTAAAATGAAGCAGAAAGTCCTTAATTCTGTAGCCATTCTTTTGCTTTTTTAATATCACCTAAGTAAACAAGTAAAATGTGTAAATTAAATGTTGATTTTATTTAAACTTTATATTTAAATAGATAGGTACCAGAAAATTCAATAGCAGATTCAGAAATTTGTAACGGACCAGACTTTTTTCTATCCAACTCAATGGCCCCAACACTCCTTAATCTTCTTGCCACATTTTTCCATCGCTCAACAAATTTGCCTTTCGCATGCGTTTGGTTGGGACCTTCAGCTCTTGCTGGTATAAAGTAAACTCTCTAGACAATAAATAAAAAATTGGGTAATAGATACAATATACAATACTGAATAATATGTTAAAAAATAGGTAGATATAGCAGTATAATTTTAGCAACTACATAGGCATTATTTTTGGTTATAGTCCATCATCTAGTATCTGGATTTACATTGATAAAAAATAATTAACGCGGTAAAATTAAATTACAATTAGTAGGTAATAGGTATATTATGTTATACCTGTCCTTTATAAAACAAGCAATTATTATATTATAAACTATCATGATCAAATTTTTTTGGTTGGATAAATTATTTGATTAATATGAATGGTCATCGGTATTATGAATGTGTAATATGTTTCTTTGTTCTCCTGCTGCTAGAGGAGTTTTGAAACTGCGTTTTATTTCAATTCTTTCAAGTGCAGTGGTAGTGCTTTTAAGTTGAAGTTGCCGAATGTTTTTTTTTTGTACAACTCGAAATTGTTTTTCATTCTTTTTATTGGATGGCTCACAATTAGTTGTATCTGTTAACTTCCTTTTTTTCCCTCTTATAGTATCTAGTAGTGAATCAACTTTATGTTTCAAGACAGTACATTCTTCTATTGAATAATCACTTGATTTCAACAAGCCAACACTAACCATTAATTTTTCAATGATTAATTTTTTTTCTTTTTCAATGGGTTCTATGTTTTCTTGATTCACAAGAACTTTTTCCAAAGTATCAACATTTTTGGTCGGTTCAACAGGCTGTGTGAATACAGTCTGAAAAAAATCTTTCTCTGACTGTACAATAAGATGAATATGCTTACAAATATTCGAACGAATAATAAAATCAGGGCATTCACAAATAAATATATGAGTACAAATATTACAGAGACGGTATTTCAATTTACAATTATCTGTGTCACAAATATCTTGCACTTTACTGACATCATATGTTAAATTTTTTTCTGTGGTAGAGTCAATTCTCCAAGTTGTCTCGGACACTCGTTCAATTTTAACGTCATCAAGTATTTTTACAGCAATATTATGGCTCGCTAAAATGTTATCTTCTTTGGCGCTGTATTTATTTTTGGACAGTTTAATAAATCTCTCAAACATTTTATCACGAATAAACTTTAATAAAGCATTTATACATTGGTCCATACGCTTATTTTTCCGTCCATTTAAATAAAAATATTTAATAGTTTTGTGTATAGACTCCAAATACATATTGGTGTTAATACCACATAAACGGCGATGGCAATATGCCCATTGCTCCACTCTGTTTAAATAATTAGATTGGAAGTATGAATGAAATTCATTTGTATCTTCATCATTTTTCAACTCTTCACATATCCCAGTTAACAATTTTTCAAAATCATCGGTATTTGGTTCATGTTGTAATATTTTAAGTGTTTTGTAAACGTAAGTTTTTTTTTCATATGAACCTTTTATTTTTGCCTGTACCTGTTTACGCCATGACTGGTCAACATGCCAACTACATAGAAGTTTGTGCTCAGTGTCACCCATCACATCGCGCCAAGCGTTATAAAATGATGGGTCATCATCACTCATAAAAATCTTTGTTGTTATAATGCCAGTCTTTTCTTTTACTTTTGTGAAAAAAGTAGTCCATGTTTTGGTGTCTTTCTTTTTTGTAAAACAAAAACAACAAGGAAATCCATTTCCAAACTCGTCTACTATGACCAGTGAAGTAAGAAGCAGGTCGTATTCTGTAGTACCGTGGGTAGAATCCACACACATTTTTTCATTTCCAAATTTTTGAAGCATTTCTAATTGAAACTTTGTAGCTATGATTAAAAATAGATCTTCATTTTCCAAACATGAATAAATAATAGGATTTTCTTCTTCAGACAAATTGTTCATCCTTTCTATCCAAATACAAACACTAACAAAGTCTGAAGAATGATCTTTACCCTCGACTAAATTAAAATCTCTTTCAACATTTCTCAGATCTCTTTTTGAGATAAGAGTTGTCACATCATAAATACTGTGTACATTGTTTCTAACATCATCCAAAATTTTAGAAAAAGTAACTCCTTCTGCAATTTTTCCTACAAAAACAAATGAAGGAAAATATTAAACAAATAAACAAATTCATAATAACATTAAACATTAAACATTTATTATTTATTTATTTATGTTTTGACAGGCTATGTCCTTTTTACAATATTTTAATAACTTTTAATATTAATGACATATTGTGTATAAAATACTAGTAGGTATATAAACTTATTAATTTATCATATCAAAAACACAAAAATAGTATAATAATTACTATAATTTCATTAATTCTAAAGCTTTAAATCTAAATATATTACAAGAAAGTACAAAAATATCTAATTCGGTTGATATCTTATTGGCCAATACTAAAGCTTAAATATTAAGGAAAAATATTTTATATAATTTTAAAGTTAACAGTTATCACTATATTATGTTGGCTTAATACATGAAAAAATGTATTAATATAGGTATACTGTTGTATTTAAGTATAGTACAATAATTTTTTGTATTATTAGATTTTGTAAAATTAATTCATTGAAAATTAATTGTTATTGACATTAAATAATTAATATAGTTAAAAATCACAGCATTTATACAAATAATAATAATAATATTATGCCCAAGAAATAAAATTACAGGAAAGGAAATTAATGGGGCATAAGCGCCAAAATACTAGTACTAAAATTACAGGTAATTAAAATAATAGGGCATAAGCACCAAATAACATAAAAAGACCCAATTCTAAATGATATAAATGTTTAACTAAAAACATGGAAGCATGATTGTCTTGAATAGAATACAACTAAAGTTTTATATTTTTGTCAACAAGATTGTTTGAATTGTTTGAACAAGACAACGACATTGTAATTAACTTTAAAATCATAAAGACTAAAAGACTCTTGAATCATGTGACATTGTCATTTGACATTCTATCTTCAATATTTCATATCATAGTCTCAAGTCTAAACTCTAGATGAAGTTTTAAAAAAGTTGATAACGTGTAATCACTAAATAATAATAATAAGTCCCAGCGCATGCTCAGTAATGGTTAGCAATGATTGGTTCATGATTTTTGCTCTCGATCCCCTCGTATAAAAGTGCAGCACGACGAAAGTGGCTTGGATTACGCAACACGCGAATCACACCACCGTCATCGCTGTTACCGCCGCCGTAATCGTTTTATCGAATTGATATTTACGGACATACGGCACGGTATCACCACAGAATAAATTAAATTTAATTTAATTTATTCTGTGGTATCACTTTATCATAATCAGGCCAACGACCTACGACAACGAAATCGTACGGTCACCGACAATAACAATAACATCTACTATCATAGTAGAATCGTATTGTTTTGTTTATATCGAACGTACTATTTATCCGAGTAAATAACTGCCAATCGACATTCACACGCATCTCGACTTGACTTAACTACCACAGTTGTAATTAAATTATTATTTTTTAAATAATTTTTACACTATGGACGGCAAATCAATCGCTCAGTTAACGCTCGAAGAGAGTTACGTCAGGAGTGCCGTATACGGGATTTAACTCAGGGTGGTAGCAAGGCAGATCTAGCAATCAGGCTAGAAGAACGACTGCGTTCGATCGGTGTCGATCCCTTTAGTGTTCGGTTCACTACGCAAAGTAGTGTCGGTAAAATAATACACACGCCGACGCGACAGGGGGAGCAGACAGGCACTAACGGATTACAATGGTTATCGGACCTGGGCAGTAGTGTCAACAATGACAACCTGCTATCCGTGGAAAACAATTTAGAATCCGGTCTGTTCCAGTCGACGGGCTTACAAATCGACACCACAATCCGACCGTCGTCAAACACGAACGTTTTTGCTAACGCGGCGGCACAACTCGGGACGCTACGTAGATCACTATCTACGCCCCCCGACAGTGTGTCGCTCGAGGCGCGGTTATCGGCACTGGAAGCGAGTATGACACGGTTTTTCATAGAACAACGTGAGCTTACCGCGGGCGGACGTCGTGCACAGCCCGACGTGCCCAACCAGGACGACCGATACCACGCACAGCAACGACAACGATCACCACCGCCCGCGCAAAACGTATCACACGCATATTATGAACGTTCCCACGCGCAATATACGATGGGTGACCGCGGCGACATTCGACAGCCGTTGTTGACGAATATAAGCCGAGTCGGCGCCGCGCCAGACGCTCCGCTATACGCGAGCGTTAACTGCTAAGTTTTAGCTGCAAAGGCTTAAAACATATGTGAGTTCGCATGATGCGTGTACGAAACACAGCCGACATCGGGATTATTTATTATCTGTTTGCTATAATATATAATTTGTGGGTCACGATATTTTTCCCGTACAACACGGTTTCTTAAAAATTTCAAACCACTAAACCTTTAGGCCCGGCGCAAATTGTACCCAGCCCATGTACACGCCACGCGCAGCACACGTGTGACCGAAACCCAGTCCAAGTACACGTTTTTTAATAGTAACGCATATTGAACTCAGCCCACGCCCATGCCTTACCCATACCCCTATACCTACATATACCAAAATCTCCATCATTTCTCCCAGTAGCTCATAAGATGACAGCAAACCAGCAGCAACTTCTTCTCGATTTGGAATCTGAATCTGAGGACGATGAAAGGTATATAGTTTCATACCTACTCGGCAAAAAAAGAAAAGTGTCACCGGATTACACCGGATGCGATGAGAATTTTTTTTAAATACATTAAATTAAATCAATAATTTTATTTTGGGCCACATGACGCGTTATCACCGGATCCGGCGAAAACCACCGGACCACCGCTACCGGACGAATCTGAAATTTACATTGTTTTAATCTAGTTTGGCCACACGATCCGGTAGTGCCGCATGCGGTAAACGATTTTATACCCCTAACGTGCTTGTAAAACATAAATAATTTTTTTAAATCTCATAATTTAGTCATCGACATACGATAATATTCAACAAAGTTCTCGGAAAATTTCCGAATATTTTCATAAAAACTAAGAAAACTATTTTCATTTTCTCTTTTTAAATGAACTGGATGAACCCAATATTTTCTCATTTTAGGAGTAGAAATAATTGGCTCATCCAGTTCACCGGCTGCCTCCGCGGCACATATAACCATCAAAATATTATTATCACACATAATTGAAATAATAATTATTAATTAGAACTGTACGGTCTGTACGGAACGCAAGCGAAAAGTACACTGATCTAGTGCGCTGTCGTAAGTACTTATCCTACAGGCCCGGACAAGAAAATATTTTACATGAACTATGTATAAATAAATACATGTATAATTTTCAGTATTTATAGTTGATTTTATTGTATATTACTCTGCCGTATCCGGTAGTACCGGATCGTGTGGTCGAACTTGGGCCATCCGGTACGGCCGGATCCGGTGACAAAATATTACAAACAAGATTACTCACCTGATGGTATTTCTGACGTATTTAATTCTTTAGCTATCTTATCCCACAAATCATCTTTCAGTTTTGATCTCATATAATCTTCATGAGAAGTATCATACAAAACAGGAAAGCCTCAAACAATTTCAATTAATTTTTCCATCTTAAAAAATATAGGAAATATAGGAAAATATATATTAATATAATATTATATTATAATATAATCCAAATATAGGAACCCACGATCCACGAAACTGTGTTGAAAGCACAACTTTACCCATGCGTTACCCATGCGAACACAGGCTGGAACTGTACTGGCCGTGGGATAGGTTTAATATGCGCCACTCCGTCTCAATCAACGTTCTACAAAATAGTCCACGCGTGTGCTGCGCGTGGCGTGTACATGGGCTGGGTCCAATTTGCGCCGGGCCTTAGTGGGTTAATTTAAAAAAAACCTTTCTCTACGTCATAATAGCTATAATCTGTATGCCAAATTTCGGCCCGATTAACCGTCCAGTGGTTTGAGCTGTGCATTGATAGATCAGTTAGTCAGTCACGTTTTCATTTTATAGTTTTATATGTATAACATAAGTCTATAAAAGTATAGGTATAACACACACATGTAAACGCAAAATACTATGTACAAATCTACAAAAAAAATGTGTTAATTAAGATGACACACAGGAAACATTTTTATATTTTAAGTTGAAATTCACAAAAACACAAAAAAATACCGTGCCAAGGTTGAGGTATCAAAACACAAACACACGTCAACTCAAAATCTAGTGTACATACACACAAACGTTACATTTAAAATCGTGTAGATTATATTCTATATCAAAAACACACACACGACGTAGTCGTAATACTATAACAGTATTATAGGTATAGGTAACGAATTACTTAAAATTCATAAAATTTTAAGGATTCAAAGTTAAGAATTGAAAATTTGATACAATATTCTTCTTAAGTTTCCCTTTAATTATATGTAATACAATTTCTACCGGGTTACCAAAAAATCATTTTATGAGTGTTTGAAATTTAAATTTTTACGCAATTGCAGCGTAAAATAATAATTTTTTACCGCCTACAACGATTTTTGATATTTGTTCTTATTCAAAAAGTGAAAGTCGTAGAAACTTGAAACTTTCAACAAATTTTTAAAATAAGTTGATCTAAGAGTGATTCAAAAATGTTTCAAATACCTATACACAATTTTTTTTTTTATAAACAATTGAAGTTAGAAAATTGAATTGAAAAATTGACAAAAATTGGTCGTAATCAAGAATATTTTCAAATTATTTTATACTTTATTGAAAATGTATAAAAAAATTTGTATTCATAGTTAAGAAGTGAAAATTAACTACAAGGTTGTCTATAATTTTTTCTTACAACTTTTATAAAAAATACCGTGATCTGTTCAATTAAATTTTTTTTATAAAATCAAAAATTTACGCGTTAAAATATAACGATTTACTTTGAACATAATTATAATAATAAATTTAATACAAAATAAATAAAAATAATAATAATAAATACAATCACCGCTGAAGAACCCCTTTTTATAATTTCTTATGTATCATAATATAATTTAACCTAGTTTTCTATGTTTCTAAATTTAATTATTATAGGCATATAAATATTTACTGACTTAGGACTTAATTATAATTTGGAAACTACTAAATCATGAGTATCAACTGTAATTTTGTAGTTTTTTTAAAAATGTAAGTGTATCAGGGTTGGAACAAATAATGCAGTACAGTATAAAACACGTATTATACATAGGTACCTATACTACGTATAAAACAACTTAGTTTTATACTTACGTTATAAAAGTTTTTTTTGTTTTTTTTGCTGCATTGAATATCTATTATCGGGTTATAAATGTGTAATAATTATTAAATGTATTATAATATAATATAATTTTTAAATTCTTAACTTAAGATTTACCTGCAAAGAAGATATATTATGTGATATTATATCGTTGAGTAGTAAATTCATCTTTATTAATAACTGCCATAAAAAGTATTTATATTGATTATTTTAACAAAAATGAAAAAAGACATTTGTGATAATTTTTTATATTAATTACTAAGTATCAATTAATTCATCTTTATTTTGTATGAATAAACTAGGAACATTAATATTAATATTTATTAGGTATTTTATTATAACGAAAAAGACATTCGTGATAATTTTTATATTAATAAAAATATATATTTTTTTTGTTATAATTTGAAAAAAAAAATTCGTTTTGTTTTTAATTTTATTCTAAATGTTATGAAATTAAGTATTCACCATTTCGTACCAAAACACTGTATGAATATTAAATTAAATTTATTATCCTACGAAATTAATTGTAATTATATATTAATTTTTTAATAAAAAAAAATAAGAAGTTCCTACCCAAATTATGCTGGGAAAGGGTGTGGCGGCGAAACGGTGGCGGCGAAATGTCCGGGTTCGCATGTTCACGATAATTTATAATTATATTATAAGCATTTAAGCAGTTTATTATTGAAATGGATTTAAACCAATTAACTACTAACTATTCAGATTAATAAAGTATGATATAAACAATTTCTACCTTTATATAATAAAATATAACTAGTGAAAGAATAAAACATTATTTTATTTATACTCATTTTATTACACCACTAGCTGCCGGTGAAACGCCTTTCGGGATCAAAAGTATAAACATGATAAATTTTATTTACACGGACACCGCCGAAAGCGTTAGGTTTAACTACTCGATTTAACGTATATGGGTTGTGTCTAGAAGTCGGCTCATTAGAGTGACGAAAATAGGAGCCGTTGTAAAACTACTATCAATTTTTTTTTTACCAGGACACTGCGAAAAGCGGGAGAGTCATTCCAAATGTTTGGCTCGAGGAGCTCCGTTTTATTATCAATTTTTTTTACCGGGACGCCGCGAAAAGCGTTAGGTTTAACGTATATGGGTTGTGTCTAGAAGTCGGTTTATTAGAGTGAGGAAAATAGGAGCCGTTGTAAAACTACTATCGGTATCAAAAATGATACATTATCAATGTATTTACATTATATATCCGCTCCTCGGCCAGGACACCGAAGAAAGTAGGATACGGTTTTTCTTTGAAAACACACATTTATACAATGAACGTATAGAGGATAAATCTAGAGGTCGGTTATTAGAGTGATGTAAAGAGTAATAAATAGAATAATTGTGGTCAGTCGGTTCGGAAACAAAAGCTATTTAGTTATTTATTCGGCCAAGACATCGTCGAAAGTAGCATACAGGTTAGGTTTAACGTCTCGATTTCACGTATATGGGTTATGTCTAGAAGTTAATATTGAATATTGAAAACTTACTTATAAATACTAAATACCTAAAGGTCTTACACATCATAGCCAATGTATTTCACCACTATCAAAAATGGTTTATATTCTACATGGGTGGATAATTGTTATGAAAATTTCTACGACTAAACTTTAAGACACTAATACTGCAATAAGTTAGTGAACACAATTCCTGCAAAAAATTGTGTTTAAACATTATTATAGTTGAAAAAGATCAACTTTATATTTTTATGATAATAATAAAATAAAATGCAAAGAAATGTTCAAATAGAAAGTGTAAATAAAACAGTGTTTTAAAAATGATGAATGTGCCTAAATTAATAAAATTCTTTGTAAAGCTCAGTTGATGTAATGAACATTATTTTTACTCACCGTAAGAAATTTTGAGTGCTCCACAATAAACAAATAAATATATTTGTATAAATTGACTGTAATTACAGTATCAAACAGTAAATGCAAACAGATTTGATTAGATTTATTCATGTGAGTTGGATAAGGGCAATGGAAGTAACTATCAACTTAATTATTATTATATTATTTTTATATAAAATCAAGCAAAGAGATGCAAGTTGAATCAAAATTATGAACTAACATGTTAACCATTTTTTGAACAGCTACTTAGGTCTGGTCAAAATATATTATACCCAATTTTGCTAAGAGAAAATCATTTTTATTGTAAATGTATATTACCATAGACAAAAGCCGATAAGGTACGGGTCAATTGAGTATTTACTATAGCATTTTCACATAATAGTTCTAACTACAATTTACAATTGGGAATATCAATTAGTATTTATTGAAAGGTTTATACAGAAAAAAAATTATGCATGTCCATATACAGTTTTTTTTTATAACAATAACCCTAACATTGATAGTATTGTGGCAATTAGTTTTTTTAGACGTGGAAAGCTCTTATTGTGACAACTCGATAACGTATTGTAGTTGAATACAGCAGTTAATAAGTACAATCAGATTCTGAAAAAAATTATGTATGCACAATTAATATAATTTTTTAACGTTGTTATGAATTGTGTGTATTATTTTTGTAAGGCGACCGTAGTATTAATGAGTTAAAATCACAACAAACAGGTACCTATAATAATGAAACGCTTTAAGTTAAACGGAGGGATAATAAGGTATTTCAAATATCATAGATGTGATACAGTCATTGTGTGTGGAAATGTAAAATAAATTAAATTCTGTATGTTATTGCATCATAACTACTGCTATTATTATTGTATGCAACTATTCTATTGACTATATTCAATATATATTCTATATATGAACTATTCTATTATGCAAATGTATTTAACTTTTTAAACATATCTTTCTATTTTTTTTGTAACATCATTTTTGTAATTCTATTTTATGTGAAAATAGAAAAAAGGAATGGGTATTATACTGAAGTCAAACAATAAGTATCTAGAAATGTTGGAGAAATGAGAGTATTTCAACACTATTATGTGTACATAAATGTGATAATATATGACTGGTATTTTTAAATAATATGATGGCATTGAACCATTTGTAAATGCATTTCACCTCAGTCAAAATCAGTGGTTAGTTCGGTTAAAATAATGTAATTATTTATTGTAACGCTTTTGATTAGCAGACGGTTATCGTAGGCATATATTTAAAATTTGCCTCTTACCATTGTAAAAGTATTAGTTTAAAATCGACAAACACAGACAATTAACTATTTGCATATTTACTATCATTAAAATATATATTCATTTGTTTTTAAGAGAATTTCAACAGTCATAATACATGCAAATACAATTGTACAATTAGGTACTGTCACATAAATTTTGTAGTATGGAAAATGTTTTGAAAATAGAAAGTGTCAAATAATTTCATAATATAATTATGTGACAGTATTTGTAATTTTTTTATAGTATTTTCTGGATCAAAAGTGTAATAATCGATAATCGAATTTTGTAATCGAAAATTGTAAAAGTCAATAATCCGTGAACACGGTGTTAATACATAGGTAGGAACTACCTATCTACCGAAATCAGTTCAACAAATATCAATAGAACATAGAATATCTGTTTTATTAAGAAAGTATTTGTATTTATTTTTTGCACCGGCCTAGTACTTTCAAGACCGATTCTGTCAAAGTACATTTCAGTTTTCAGTACTTACCTAAATCATTTATTATCATGAATATGATAACCGGTGGGCAGCATGAAACTACATATATTAATACAAATGAGTACCTATTATTTCTCGAGTACTCTAGAGGTACAAAAAATCACAAAACACTTATATGTGTACACTTTGTATAAAAGATACACGGTCAAACGTAATGCGTTGAAATCATATAATATATTATTATAATAGGATACTAACTATATAGTATTACAAACTAAATAGTAGTTTAAAACATAGCAAAAACGTACAAAACACGATAAAACTCGAGTAGTACACATATAATATAACAAAATAAATAATAACAAAAAACTACAAAAACGCGTAAATTTTTTTCGCGTAAATTTGCGTAAACATATAATAAAACACGAATACACGATAAAAACTCGAGTAGTAGAGTGAATTATTAGTTTTTAATATATAATATATTAAAAAAAGTAATACGAATATACGATATAAGACAAAAGCAACGTTATCACGATACACGGGGCCGCGTTATCATCAGACGACAAAGAGTAGTGCGAATTGGCGGGAAACGATCACGGGGCACGTTTTTTTTGCAAACGAAAAACGAAAAAGGGGGCGTTTGGGGGCGCGCGAACGCGTAAAACGACGTCCATGAACGGGGACAGAATATTTCAAATAAGAACGCAATTTTATAGTATAAGAAAAAGGAAAAAACGGCCTTTAAAAAATAGTGTCAAATTGAGGTTATGTTTACCTTCACGTTTTATAGTATAAGACTAGCTGCCGGTGAAACGCCTTTCGGGATCAAAAGTATAAACATGATAAATTTTATTTACACGGACACCGCCGAAAGCGTTAGGTTTAACGTATATGGGTTGTGTCTAGAAGTCGGTTTATTAGAGTGAGGAAAATAGGAGCCGTTGTAAAACAACTATCGGTATCAAAAATGATACATTATCAATGTATTTACATTATATATACCAAGCGACCAAGGACACCGACGAAAGTAGGATACGGTTTTTCTTTGAAAACACACATTTATACAATGAACGTATAGAGGATAAATCTATCCTAAACGGTTATTAGAGTGATGTAAAGAGTAATTCTGGTCAGTCGGGACGGGAAAAAAACTATTTTGAGATATTTTTTATATTTTAGTTATTGAGAACGCCGCCGTAAGTAGGATACAGTTTTTTTAACGTCTAGATCGAACGCGTGTAGGAAAAGTCTAGAGGTTGGTGTATTGGAGTGACGTATAGAATAATTACAGAACCTCAGTGGCTGGTGTGAAACGCCTTTCGGGATCAAAAGTATAAACATGATAAATTTTATTTACACGGACACCGCCGAAAGCGTTAGGTTTAACTACTCGATTTAACGTATATGGGTTGTGTCTAGAAGTCGGCTCATTAGAGTGACGAAAATAGGAGCCGTTGTAAAACTACTATCAATTTTTTTTTTACCAGGACACTGCGAAAAGCGGGAGAGTCATTCCAAATGTTTGGCTCGAGGAGCTCCGCTTTATTATCAATTTTTTTTACCGGGACGCCGCGAAAAGCGTTAGGTTTAACGTATATGGGTTGTGTCTAGAAGTCGGTTTATTAGAGTGAGGAAAATAGGAGCCGTTATCAATGTATTTACATTATATATACCAAGCGTTCGGCTCGAGGAGCTCCGCTCCTCGGCCACGACACCGACGAAAGTAGGATACGGTTTTTCTTTGAAAACACACATTTATACAATGAACGTATAGAGGATAAATCTAGAGGTCGGGTATTAGAGTGATGTAAAGAGTAATTCTGGTCAGTCGGGACGGAAAAAAAACTAATTTGAGATATTTTTTATCTTTTTTATATTTTAGTTATTGAGACGCCGCCGTAAGTAGGATACAGTTTTTTTAACGTCTAGATCGAACGCGTGTAGGATAAGTCTAGAGGTTGGTGTATTGGAGTGACGTATAGAATAATTCTAGTCAGTCGGTTCGGAAACAAAAGCTATTTAGTTATTTATTCGGCCAAGACATCGTCGAAAGTAGCATACAGGTTAGGTTTAACGTCTCGATTTCACGTATATGGGTTGTGTCTAGAAGTCGGCTCATTAGAGTGACGAAAATAGGAGCCGTTGTAAAACTACTATCAATTTTTTTTTTACCAGGACACTGCGAAAAGCGGGAGAGTCATTCCAAATGTTTGGCTCGAGGAGCTCCGCTTTATTATCAATTTTTTTTACCGGGACGCCGCGAAAAGCGTTAGGTTTCACGTATATGGGTTGAGTCTAGAAGTCGGTTTATTAGAGTGAGGAAAATAGGAGCCGTTGTAAAACTACTATCGGTATCAAAAATGATAAATTATCAATGTATTTACATTATATATACCAAGCGTTCGGCTCGAGGAGCTCCGCTCCTCGGCCAAGACACCGACGAAAGTAGGATACGGTTTTTCTTTGAAAACTCACATTTATACAATGAACGTATAGAGGATAAATCTAGAGGTCGGTTATTAGAGTGATGTAAAGAGTAATTCTGGTCAGTCGGGACGGAAAAAAAACTATTTTGAGATATTTTTTATCTTTTGTATATTTTAGTTATTGAGAACGCCGCCGTAAGTAGGATACAGTTTTTTTAACGTCTAGATCGAACGCGTGTAGGATAAGTCTAGAGGTTGGTGTATTGGAGTGACGTATAGAATAATTACAGAACCTCAGTGGCCGGTGTGAAACGCCTTTCGGGATCAAAAGTATAAACATGATAAATTTTATTTACACGGACACCGCCGAAAGCGTTAGGTTTAACTACTCGATTTAACGTATATGGGTTGTGTCTAGAAGTCGGCTTATTAGAGTGACGAAAATAGGAGCCGTTGTAAAACTACCATCAATTTTTTTTTTACCAGGACACTGCGAAAAGCAAGAGAGTCATTCCAAATGTTTGGCTCGAGGAGCTCCGCTTTATTATCAATTTTTTTTACCGGGACGCCGCGAAAAGCGTTAGGTTTCACGTATATGGGTTGAGTCTAGAAGTCGGTTTATTAGAGTGAGGAAAATAGGAGCCGTTGTAAAACTACTATCGGTATCAAAAATGATAAATTATCAATGTATTTACATTATATATACCAAGCGTTCGGCTCGAGGAGCTCCGCTCCTCGGCCAAGACACCGACGAAAGTAGGATACGGTTTTTCTTTGAAAACTCACATTTATACAATGAACGTATAGAGGATAAATCTAGAGGTCGGTTATTAGAGTGATGTAAAGAGTAATTCTGGTCAGTCGGGACGGAAAAAAAACTATTTTGAGATATTTTTTATCTTTTGTATATTTTAGTTATTGAGAACGCCGCCGTAAGTAGGATACAGTTTTTTTAACGTCTAGATCGAACGCGTGTAGGATAAGTCTAGAGGTTGGTGTATTGGAGTGACGTATAGAATAATTCTGGTCAGTCGGTTCGGAAACAAAAGCTATTTAGTTATTTATTCGGCCAAGACATCGTCGAAAGTAGCATACAGGTTAGGTTTAACGTCTCGATTTCACGTATATGGGTTATGTCTAGAAGTTGATATTGAATATTGAAAACTTACTTATAAATACTAAATACCTAAAGATCTTACACATCATAGCCAATGTATTTCACCACTATCAAAAATGGTTTATATTCTACATGGGTGGATAATTGTTATGAAAATTTCTACGACTAAACATTAAGACACTAATACTGCAATAAGTTAGTGAACACAATTCCTGCAAAAAATTTTGTTTAAACATTATTATAGTTGAAAAAGATCAAGTTTATATTTTTATGATAATAATCAAATAAAATGCAAAGAAATGTTCAAATAGAAAGTGTAAATAAAACAGTGTTTTAAAAATGATGAATGTGCCTAAATTAATAAAATTCTTTGTAAAGCTCAGTTGATGTAATGAACATTATTTTTACTTACCGTAAGAAATTTTGAGTGCTCCACAATAAACAAATAAATATATTTGTATAAATTGACTGTAATTACAGTACCAAACAGTAAATGCACACAGATTTGATTAGATTTATTCATGTGAGTTGGATAAGGGCAATGGAAGTAACTATCAACTTAATTATTATTATATATTATTTTTATATAAAATCAAGCAAAGAGATGCAAGTTGAATCAAAATTATGAACTAACATGTTAACCATTTTTTGAACAGCTACTTAGGTCTGGTCAAAATATATTATACCCAATTTTGCTAAGAGAAAATCATTTTTATTGTAAATGTATATTACCATAGACAAAAGCCGATAAGGTACGGGGGGTCAATTGAGTATTTACTATAGCATTTTCACATAATAGTTCTAACTACAATTTACAATTAGTGTTTTCTAAAGAATCATAATTCAGGGCTCTGAAGTTATGTACTTAAAAATTCCAAAATATGCGCTATAAATGGCACGAAAAAATGAAAAATAAGTATTTAACTTGAAAAAATTTAACAAAATCTGAAAATCTCTTAATATTTTGTATTTAACATAATAATTGTATGTAGTCGAGTAATGAATAATAATTGTTATGAAAATTTCTACAACTAAACCAAGCTTACTTAAAAAAAACTTTAAGACACTAATAATGCAATAAGTTAGTGAACTATTGTTTAAACATTATTATAGTTGAAAAAATATCAACTTTATATATTTTGATAATAAAATAAAATGAAACAAAAGGTTCATACAGAAAATGTTAATAAAACAGTGTTTTAAAAATGAAGGTGAACATATAATGAACATTTTTTTTACTAATAAATTACTATAGATTGAATCAAAATTATGAACTAACATTTCATACATTTTTTGAATAGCTACATAAGTCTGGTCAAAATATATGATACCCATTTTCCCAAGAGAAAATCATTTTTATTGTAAATGTATATTTGAGTATTTACTATAGCATTTTCACATAATAGTTCTAACTACAATTTACAATTGAAAATAGCAATCAGTATTTATTAAAAGGTTTATACAAAAAAAAAAAAAGTATACATTTACATATACGGTTTTTTTTATAACAATAACCCTAACATTGTTAGTATTGTGGAAATTAGTTTTTTTAGACGTGGAAAGCTCTTATTGTGACTACTCGATAACGTATTGCAGTTGAATACAGCAGTTAATAAGTACAATCAGATTCTGAAAAAAATAAAGTATGTATGTACAATTAATATAATTTTTTAACGTTTTGTGGGTATAATTTTTGTAAGGCGACCATAGTATTAATGAGTTGAAATCACAACAAACAGGTACCTATAATAATGAAACGCTTTAAGTTAAACGAAGGGATAAAAAGGTATTTAAATATCATAGATGTGATAGAGTCATTGTGTGTGGAAATTTGAAATAAAAAAAATTCTGTATGTTATTGCATCATAACAATTGCTATTATTAAAACAATAATTACAATATGTTCGACATTAGTTACGAATTCGCATGAAAGCAAATTCGCATCCAGAGAGAACCACGTGGAGGTGGTCGAACCTTCTCTCCGCCCCCCATTTCCAATATACGGAAGTAGATGCTACCATATGTGTCCATTTAGCCCTTCTCCAATCAGTAAAGTAATATTCCATGAGACAATCAAAATAATATGTATGTATGTATGTATGTAAGTATAGAGATAATCTAGTGGCCGGTGTAAAACTATTATCGTTTAGATAATAAGAAACGGTTAAGATAATAAAAAAATAATTGTGTGTATTAGTTTTATAAGGGGACCGTAGTATTTATTAAAGAGTTAAAATCACATTAAACTGGTACGTATAATAATGAAACGCTTTAAGATAAACGAATGGAAAAAAAGGTATTTAAATTTAAAATATTATAAATGTGATACAGTCATTGTGTGTGGAAATGTAAAATAAAAATTTCATTGGACGTATAGTGGCTAAGTCTAGAGGTCGGTATTATGAAAGACGTATAGAGCTCTCGATGTATAATATTAGATAAATTTCACAGCCAATGTATTTCACCAAAGTCAAAATTGGTTGATATCATCTACATGGGTAGATAATTGTTATGAAAATGTATTTTTTTTAAAGCTACCTTTTTTTTTCTTTTTTTTAGCGTTAATAACATATATTATGGGTATTATTATATTTTAGGTATTTTTTTATAATCATTTGACAAAAGTATTATATACATATATATTTTATGAAAGCAACACCAGGGACATTTTAATCAGGTAGAATTGTATTTCAGACTATTTTGTAGAGCGGACTAACACCGTGGGTCCCGTCTTTCCATCAAGGAAGACTAACACCGTGGGTCCCGTCTTTCCATCAAGGAAGACTAACGCCGTGCGCCCCGCTGACATTGGTCAGCTAGCTAAATGGGTCCCGTCTTTCGACTAACGCCATAACACATCGGGTCCCGTCAACGCGTCTACGCCATAGACTGATTTAAAAGAAAGGGCTAAATTCACATATCATACCACCAGGAAGCCTAAAGCACTTCTCGGTATACGACGTTCTTGGTGACGAACCTGCCTTTGTCGTCTGCACACAGGCCAACTTTGATGGAACCCGAGTTTCTGACTCGTGAAAAAGCCACGTACAGCTGACCGTGTGTGAATACCGGACACGGTAGCAACAAACCGACTCGATCAAACGTTTGGCCCTGGGACTTGTTGATCGTCATGGCGAACGATAACCGCACGGGAAATTGAACGCGCCGCATGACAAAAGGTAGATCGTCTTCCTCGCTGGACGTGAGCGGTATGGCCGGAACGATTACCTCGTCTTGCGCATTGCCTGTACCAGACAACAACCTCGCTTTGAAGTTGTGTCGCCGCAACTGGGTGACCACCAACCTCGTACCGTTACAGAGTCGCCTCTTGGCATCGAGGTTCCGGAGTAACATTACGACGGCGCCGACTTTTAAGACCAATTTGTACGGTGGAAGACCGTCCGGTTCCAGACTGTTGAGAAACTCTGTCGGATAATTGGCCACTTCGTCAGGATCGTCGACCACCACGGTATCAATGGCGGTGTAGACCCTGGCGTCACCTACGACCCGCGCGTTCAGCACGTCGCGATTGACCTGTCTGCAATGTTCGTTCCTAGGACAAAGAATGATTCTCCGAGCAAAGTCGTCGACGTTAGCCAACGACATTCGCCGCGGATAAACGAAATTCACCAGATCCGGTACGTTACAAACCATTCCCGGAGGAATGGATACGGTGTCCGGAACACCGTCGACCTGTGGCAGTTCGCCGTTACCGAGTTTGAGTAGCCAGGCGGCAAAGTCCGCGTCGCCGTCGGCCCGCATGTTTCGCGTGAGACTGAATCGCTCCATGAGCCGCCACGTACGGGTGTACTTGATCGACGATCTGACAACGTCGCTTCTCGTTCCTCGGCGGACGACCGGCAATATCTGCCGGAAATCGCCTGCGAACAAAAAGGGTTTACCGCCGAACGGTAAGTCCGATCCCATAACGTCTCGTAGCAACCGATCGACTACGGAGAGTTGCATTCCCGGCGACATTGGCGCTTCGTCCCAGACTATGAGTGCCGCGTCCCGTATTCTCTGCGCGCGGTTAGACTGCATGGTGATGGACGACGCCGAATCGTCAGTCAGCGTCCCGAACGGCAATCCGAAAGTCGAGTGCACCGTCATTCCGCCGTCCATGAGCATCGCCGCGATTCCTGTAAAAGCCACGGACAACACCGACATACCTCTGTTGCGAAGAGACCATATCAGACAACCATACAGCGTCGTTTTTCCCGTACCACCCGGTCCGTCGACGTAGAACAGTTTCGGGACGTTCCGGCGGTCGTCGACGGCCGACATTACACGATCGAACACCGTTCGCTGTTCTCCGTTGAGCGAGTCCAACTGTCGAACCCAACGTACTGCAGCGTCCACACCGTCGAACACGCCATGGTCCGGTTCGGTTTCGAGCAGCGTGACATCCGGCAGCGGCAGGCCGAAATCGGTTAACGTTTTTCCGCGAGCCTGTAATAGATCTCCGATGGCGTCCAGACACGCCGCCCGGGCGCGATCAGCGTCTCGGGAACGTTCAACGAAATCTTTCATCAGGTTCGCCTCGTTCGTTTCGTACAACGTTAGCGGATCTGCGGGCTGACAAAAAGACAATATCGTTACGAAAAGATATCGTACCTGTCGCGGCGTGTCCTGCGTAGCCGATTCGGCCAGGCAATCGAGCCACACTCGGTCGTTTTCCAGGAGTCCGAGCGCAAACGGCCGCGGCCGCGTAACTCTGATGCACGACACCGTCGACCGTTCTTACGTCACGGAAGGACTGTGGGCCTTTCCGGTGCAAAAGGAGCAGCCGCAGGTGAAATCGATCGCGGTCCAAAGGGTTGACGACATACATCCGAGACAACGTATCGTTGGCGAGAATCCTCTGTCGCCGTCTCCACTGTCTTGCCTGCGCGTTCCAAGTGTAGTGCGTGGGTATTTCGTGGTACAGGTACTGTCGGGCGTTCTCGTCTACTCGGTTCAGCTCGAAGAAACCGGTGAGTTTAGTGCGACCGAGAGCTGCGTTCCGCACACGCTCTTCCAACTGGCCCGGTGCAAAGTACACGTCGTGACGACCTTCCAGATGAACCGGAAGTCTAATGACCGTGTGACTCCGTTTGTGCATTTCGTACGAAAACAGCCGCCAAACTCCTTCCGGCGGACTGACGTAACGCGAATTCAGGAAACTGATAATAATAGTAATAGATTTACAAAAGCGTATGTTATTTGTAATTATTATTAATATAGTATTATAATTACCCTTGTATTTCGTTCGCGTCCCACACCGCCAATGTGGCCGCGTCGTGGCCTTTGTACACGTACTTGTACAAATACATTACGCTCTTCACCGTAGAGCACACCTCGACGTTAATGTGCGCGTCGTATTTGGCCAACAGGTACGGATTGTGCGGCACGACAAACTCGTTACCGACTTCGTGATTTCTGACGTTCACCGTGCGACCGTTGTCGGGTCTCAGGTACGTGGGATAACCGCCATCCGATCTGAACAGAGTCTCTTCGCTGTACTCTTTCGGAAACTTCTTGGAACAACTGCCGTCCACCATACACGGGCTGTTCGGGTTCAATGGTCCGCACGGGCCGTGAATCATGTGTGACGATACGGCCGTGTGTAACCGCCTCTCGGTTGCAGGATCTGGTAAATAGGCACGAACAACGTTGTCGATGTCGTCCGCAGTTTGAAACTTACAGTCTTCCCGTAAGACGACCACTATGTGTGCGTGCGGCAGACCGCGTTTCTGAAACTCAACGGTATAAACATACGCGTCTACATTACCGAATATCCTGTTCTTCGTTATGTCCCGCATGAGCTCCGCGAGTTTAGCGTGAAACACCCTGGCCACCAGATCGGGTCGGTCGTTCGCCGTCGCCCCGTGAGCGAGGTTTTGTTGGATTTCCGGCCACCTGGGATTGCACGTAAACGTTATGAACAGGTCGGGTTTACCGTACTTACGCACTATAGCCATCGCGTCGTGATAACATTGTTTCATGTAACGGGGACTGCCGACAAACGTAGAAGGCAAAACAACTCTACGACCGGCGGCCTCGAGCTCCGGCGCGTTCAAATCGTGCTGTTGGTTAACGTGGTCCATAAGACCTTGATACGCGTCCGCGAACAGCTGGGCCTGGTTTCTGTCCACGTACCTCAAGTTATTCGCCTCCATGCGAACGTACTGGTCGCACACGTATTGCTGAAACAGAAAACCACCACCGTGCAAAAGACTAAATGCTGGGTGTCTAGTATCGTTATTTCCTCGATAACGAATAGCTATACGGTAACACGCGAACTCTCGGATAGTGTTCCTGGTGCGCACTCGGTTTCGACGGACGCCCTCTTGCTGCAAGTGGAATGTCCAACCTATCTCTCCGTATGGGAAAAACAGCGGGTACAACATTGGGTCCGCGTGGCACGATCCGGACGGTATGTTTTGCCTTTGATAACCCGGTCGATTCGGATTCGTGTCGTAGATAACCAGATCGACGTTTCTTGGCGGTCGACCGTCATCACCGACAAACACCACTGCTACTTCGTTTGCTGCCGGTGCGTTATACCTACGCCGGTCTCTGCTTGGATCGCTGACGAAATGCATGGCCACTCTTCTTGGTTCCCTCTCAGGGTCGGCTGCGGCGGATTCTCGTTCCGCCGTCCACACCTGACGCATGTTACTACAACGTAATAACAACAATGCACTCATGTTATATATTTTGTTTAATATTTAATATTTATTGTATATAAAATTACCGAAAAGCCTGTGCGTAAGGATTGATTTCACGTAACATGGCGTCCAGTGAAGCCATCAAGTTTTCCGACACTCTGTGCTGATTCGTCTGTTGTTCCATTCGAATACGGTTCGCTGTCTCCGATTCGACGAAATACAGTTCACAATATTTCGGCTGCCTGTCATCGTTTCCGACAACATCGTTGGTGATCCTGTGATACACCTGTCCGTGTACGGAGAACACCCTTGGACCCGCGCCGGTCAACCGTCGTTGGTTTAGATCGGTGGAAAACGCAGCGAACGCCAGAGAATTGTTGTAACGACGGAATTCGTTCCGGAAATTCCTGCCATCCTGTGAATCATCTATCAACAAACCCATTAATAACTCTGGTGCAGGTTGCAAAACGCGATTACCGGTAACGGTCATTAAACCGTTATTACAACACGTTACGAAGTGTCTGTCTGTAGCGGTGGTGCGCTCACACATGAAGTGACGCGCGCTGCAGTGCGAGCATACATGATCCAACGCGCCTACGTCGTATCGTCGTGGTAACTCGTGTTGCACGCCAGCCTGGTCGATCTACAATCAACACCTCACGTGCTGCAGGCGGGACCGTCAATATCCAACTATAATTTAATTTAAATTACAAAACATATTTAAATAAGCTTTTTTTTTTTTATTTTTCATGTGATATAGTTTTCACAGGTCAACTGAGCTCATCGTCTCTTTGACAATACTTCTATCATGTCCCCATCTATTTCACCCTAAACAATAAATAGAAATCATGATTTCTATAGTTGTTTGAAGTTTTAATACAAATTGCGGTTAGTTTAGATATCCCATGAAAAAGTTAAAAAAAAAAAAAAAAAATGAAATATTGTAATTCAAAGTCACTTATTTATAGGCACAAATTTAAAATTGCCCTTTCATAACCTAACCTGGTATATTTTGTATATTTTACATCCAGATCCAGATTCTGTATCATATTGTATCTGAAAACCTGTATGAAAATTGTAAAACCAATATAGATGGTAGCCTTATACCCTTTAATGTTAGAAAAATAGCGTA
>JALBXZ010000484.1:0-28711 GCA_027580255.1 Therioaphis trifolii
AATAATATCATGTAATAACAACTAGATAAGTTATAAATTATCATTATTCAGTATCTTATATTTACATTAGTTTATTTAATTAGATTATTATTATTAATTATTAAATTATAAATTATTATTATCCATTATCTTATATTTATATTAGTTTATTTAATTAGATTATTATTAAATTGTAAATTATTATTCTAAAGTGTCATGTGTAATTATGGTCCATTATATTTTCCAGAATATTATTATGAAATGTTAAATATAATTATGGACTATCATCACATCTTTGACATTTTATAATAATACTCCGCATTATTCAGAAAAATAATTATAATCAAACCGTCATTATGTATCATAAAACCATATCAATAATTACACTATATTTATCATTATACAATTACCGCAATAAACAGATTGATATTATCACGACACGATACTATAAATACTACATCTAATAATAAAACTACCCCAGTCTCCACAGCAAGCAGCGAACAAGAAGAGGAAGACGTTCTCATATGTAGTCGTCGTGTCGTGATAAATCTAAATTAACTTATATTTAAAATTGTATTTATTTCTTTTCGCCTTCTCTACACGATATCCACATCCTTGGTGTCGCAACATTCTACTCCTCAACATTCAGGTAAATTTTTAATTATTACAAAGTGGCGCCCAACTCGTGGCTCATAACACACACGAACACATTTAATACATCAATATATAAATTACAATTTCACCTTTATAACAATCCATTTAATAAAATCAAAATAAAACAATCATAAATGTCCCTCGACAAAAATGAATTAAAACAACAACATACATTAAACTCAAACTCTCAACCACTTACACCTCAAATCATAAACACCTTACTAAAACAACAACTTATAACTGAACTTCACAAACGAAATCTAATCACCACTGGCTTAGTTCCTGAATTAAAGGAAAGACTTATAATATACCTTAAAGGAGAATCAATCCCAAACGATTTCTCTGACGTTTCAAACACAAATAATATGGATAACAGTAAAAAACCTTTTTGCAAACCTGGAACATTCTCCGGTTTAATTTCCGAAAATATTGATTTATTCATAAAAAAATATAACAGAGCAGCAAGCATTAACGCGTGGTCTGACACAGAAAAAATACAATTTCTACCTTTATACTTAGAAGGATCAGCCTTAACTTTTTATGATAACAATGAACCAACCTTAACTAATAACATAAAATGGACTGAATTAGAACAAAAACTAATAACTGAATTCAAACCCACAGCTCAATTAGACATGTTAAAATTATTACTAGAAAAAAGAACACAACTAGATGACGAACAAACAATAAATTACATTAATGACATAGAATCATTATGTAAACGAATAAATCCTTTAATGTCAGAAGCAGAAATGATACATAAAATCATGAAAGGACTAAAACCTAATATTATTAGACACATAGGCATTATAGAAAACAACACACTTAAACAACTTAAAGACAACATCAGAAAATACGAAATGATTGAATTTATGATCACGGGTGAAACAGTACAATCTCACACAGATATAAAAAATAACATTATTACTGAACAAATAAATCAAATAACCAACAAATTTAACGAACAAATAAAAACCTTAAATGAGAATAATGATAAACTTAAGAAAGAGATAGAATCATTAAACGAAACACATCATTTAAATCTAATTCAAAATAATACAAATAATTCAAAAATTCATCCAAAACGAACTTTTTATCAAACTGCTAACAATTTTAAAAAACAATGTGAAATCTGTTCTCGCTTCAATCACACCAAAGAATTTTGTCATGCAAACAATAATTTCAATAACAAAATAAATAAATCCAATATTCGACAACAATGCAACATTTGCTCTCGTAACAATCATTTAACAGAAAATTGCTTCTTTAAAAAAGATAATATAAAATGTCAATTATGCCTTAATATTGGTCACCAAGCACAAAACTGTTTTAAATATTTACAACAGTCAAAAAACTAATAGAATGGTCAAACAGTAATTTTAACGGTCACTGTTCCCCTTATCCGTTAAAACAAACAACTAATAACTACAGATTAAATAATATAGCTGAACCACTTTACATAAATGCAAGAATAAACAACATAGATATACCAATCACAATTGACACGGGTGCTAACATCTGTTGTATAAGACACTCTCTCGTACCGACAAACAATATTATTAAAAAAGAAACTATCAACTTAACTGGCCCAAATAATGAACCATTAACGGTCCTTGGATCCACATTAATAAAATTACAAATTAATTGTCACGATTTTGAAGTCAAAACATACGTAATAAAAAACTTATCTTGTCATATAATAATTGGAAATAGTTTCTTAACCAAACATAATGCTATAATAAAATTCAAAGATAATACCCTAACATTAAATGATTCAATAATTATTAAAACACACAACTCTCATAACCAAACACACATCAATAATATCACAGAAGACATAAAAAACATATTTAATACTAATCATGATTATTCCATAGCACACTGCATCTCAGCAGACTGTAAAATGAGTAAAGGCTTAGCCGCTCAAATAAAAAATATATTTGGTGATGTAACACAACAACTCCTTACTTTAAAACCTCGAATAGGCAAAGTAATCCCATTTAAACAAAAAAACAGAATAATTTATTATTTAATTACAAAAGAAAAATACTATCATAAACCAAAACTTAATGACATTAAAAATGCTATTCGTAATTTAAAACAAATAAGCCAAAAAATACACGATAATAAAATTGCAATGCCAACTATAGCAACTGGATTTGATAAATGTAACTGGACAATCATAAAACAATTAATTTATTCGGAATTCCAAAATACAAATATAAAATTATTAATTTGTCACAAAAATAATTTCAATATAACAAACTCATGGAAATCAGTAGAACATATAAATATAATAAATAAAATTCAAAACTACTATTTAAACAAAATAAACAACATAACTGTCAATAATACAAATAACACAGAAGATGAACATATTAAAACAGTTTTTAACACACACAAACCAGGTGAAAATGTCCCAGGAGATGGAAACTGTGGTATATACGCTATATGCAATGCACTAAATGATGGAAAAGATAATCAAATAACCTCAATAGCTAATATCTTAAACTTATTTAATTTAACACAACTTCCAAACTATTGGTGGTCAGATAACGAACTTGCATCAATTGCTAATCATTACAACCACAACGCATATATTTACGATGAAACAAACAAAACAGGAATAATATATAAAAATGACAAAAACAATGAAAATCATAACATAGTACTATATAATACTAATAAGAACACACACTGGATTCCTGGTACAAAATCCATAAAACCCTCTTCACGAATCCCAAACAAACATATAATAATTAATAATATAACACCATTAGAACAAATTTTAAAAAATATAAAAATTCACATGCAAAGCAACATACTAAAAATTGAAAATACAGACAATATTCAACCAATTATGGATAGTAAAATAATTTTATCAAACAAAAACGACAATCATCCAATTAACACACATAACACATACAATACAAATAACAAAGAATTAATCACAGATAATGAAGGAACCCCAATAAACATATCACCACATCTCAGTTTAAATGAACACAAACAAGCAGTTAATCTAATAAAAGAATTTATTCATTTATTTACGACCGACACCGCGAACATAAAAGCAGCAAATGTAAAACCATGTGAAATAAAAATGAAACCAAATTATAAAGATCCTAAATTCAACGCACCACATAGAGTATCTCCTCAACAAAGAGATGAATTAAAAACACAACTAAACAAATTATCAAAAGCAAATATCATTCGACCAATTATTTCCAAATTCGCTGCACCAGCGTTTCTGGTTAAAAAGAAAGAACAAGGAGCATATAGGCTAGTAGTTTCATATAAAGAACTCAATGAAAAGGTCGAAATAGATCAATACCCATTACCTAGAATGAATGACTTATTACGAGCATTAGAAGGAGCTAAATATTTTTCATCCATCGACTTAAATAGTGGTTTTTTCCAAATTCCAATAAAACTTGAAGACCAACATAAACTCGCTTTTACTACAGTCCATGGACTAATGACATTTACCAGACTTCCTCAGGGATTCAAAAATAGTAGCGCAATTTTCCAACGAAAATTAAACGAAGCATTCTCAGCATTATTATACAAATCCATAATTATTTATATAGACGATCTAGCTTCATATGGAAATAACTTTAATCAAGCATTATTAAATTTGAGAGAAACATTTATCATAATGGACAAAATTAATTTTTCAATGAAAACCAATAAATGTCATTTTTTTAATGAAAAAATTGAATTGTTAGGACACGGTATATCAGCCTTAGGAATACAACCATTAAACAAAAACACAAAAGCAATCATGGAATTTAAACAACCCAAAACCCAAAAAGATGTAAGATCATTTTTGGGCATGTGCTCTTACTATAGAAAACATATCAAAAACTTTGCCAAAATTGCACACCCAATTACAGAACTAACGAAAGGAGACATTAAGAAAATAGAATGGAATAATGAACACGAACAATGTTTCACAACATTGAAACAACACTTAATTTCCGAACCCTTATTGAGGCACTTTGACGATAACAAACAAGTATTCCTAACCATAGATGCATCTTTAGTAGGTCTAGGAGCATGCCTTGAACAACCTCACAACAACAATATACTACACCCAATAGGATATGCTTCTAGAAAACTACTAAAAAACGAAGAAACATATTCTTCCACCACGCTTGAACTTTTAGGACTAGTCTTTGGTATAACTTACTTCCGAGAATATTTATGGGGAAGACATTTTTTTGTATTCTGTGATAACATTAGCTTACAGTATTACAAGAACCTCAAAATACCATCAGCAAGAATAGCTCGCTTAACCTTAAAACTTTTAGATTATAATTTTGAAATCTTTTACAAAAAAGGGAAAGAGAATAAAGTAGCGGACGCCTTATCTAGATATCCGATTAATAAAATAAACATTAACGAAAACATTAACGAAATATCAATTAATTTTAATAACATAGAACAACAACAATCCAACGACAAATTTTGCTCAGATATAATTACAGCTCTAAAAAATAATAATGACAATAATATACCAACTAAAATTTTAAGAAAATCTAGACAATTCTTAATAAAAGATAATATTTTATACTATAAACGTTTCACACCAAACAATAACATTAATCCAACACTAGTCATCCCCATTACATTAATCAACCAAATATTAAAATCCTATCACGAATCTCCAATAGGAGGTCATACAGGTATATCGAGAACTATACATAAATTACAGAACAAATATTACTGGCCAACTCTAACTAAAGACACAACAGAATATATAAAATGTTGTCACAACTGTCAAATAAATAAAAAATAATTGGCAAACCAATAGGTCAACTAAAACCAATACAATTATCTAATAGACCTCTAGACAGAATAACATTCGATTACCTAGGACCATTACCACTTAGCAATAATAAACAATATATACTAGTAGCTGCATGTAATAATACGAAATATATTTTCACTAAAGCAGTAAAAACAGCTACAGGACAATCAACGGTAGATCTTATAATAGACATAATTTCCAAATGGGGATGTTTCAAACAATTCTCATCTGACAGAGGTAGTCACTTTAAAAATAAACTAGTAACAGATACATGTGATAACTTAGGAATAAAAATCGCAATGTCAACAAGCTATTCACCTCAAACACAAGGTTTTGTGGAAAAAATAAATGATGTAATTTGTACAGCGCTAAGAAATTATATAATTAATAATAATCAATCAAGATGGTATTACTATTTACCATATATTACATTGAGCTATAATGCTACCCCCTCATTCAGGAACAAAATACAGCCCCTTTTACTTGATGCATGGCTTCGAACCAAGATTTCCAATTGATAATAAAATAATACCAGATAACATACCCTATAACCTAAAACAATCATTAATCCAACTAAATAATATCAGAAACACAATTCCACAAATAAATATTAAAGCACAAAATAATCAAAAAAAATATCACGACAAATCACATAAATTAATCAAATATAAAACAGGAGATTCAGTATTAATAAAATTTCCTTTTAAAGAAAGAGGCAAATCGCCAAAGCTAGCACCCAAATACAGAGGCCCATTTACTATTATCAAAAAAAATAAATGATTTAAATTATAAAATAAAACTAATATTAGATGACAAAGAAACTGAAGATGTCATTCATGTAAGAAGATTAAAACCTTACTATCAAAAAAAAAATGAACGATAAAAAAAAAAAAAAAAAAAAAAAAAATTTTAACAGAGTTTTATTTTTCTGTTATTAATTTGTAAAAAAAATATATTCATATATGTATTTTAAAATATTATATTCAATTAATAATTAATATACCATATACTATTAATTTTTATTTTTCTCTTTCCTAAAATATTGTCAAAATTAAATTATATTATATTATATTATATATTATGTAAAAAAAAAATGTTCTTGCAGATTCATATCTACATACAAAATCAATATGTACATCAAACTAATAATTTTACTATTAACAATCTATTCATACACACACGGATTCATAGCATATGATTGTGGTGGACCACAAATCAACATCACAGCCTTCAACAGCTTGGAAGTAGATGATTGTGAAAAACCCACACCCGTAGAAATAGAACACATCAAACGAATAAAGCTACTTCAGAAAGCAGAAACATATTCTGTATATTTTCAAACATGTCTTATTTCCGTAGACTACCTTATCACAAGATGTTCCGCATTTGAAGATGCACAAATGGTGGACGGTGGTTTTACTTCGGAAATAATTGAACTAGGCAGTGCTAGATGTCAAGAAATTCATCAACGCAGAGTCTACTACACACCATTAGGAAGCATAATTACGGGACTTAAAATCAATCAAACAACTTTAATTTCTCACACTAGTGGTGGAACACTCGATAAAGATGGTAACTGTGAGGGCACCACCTTCACCAACATAAGAGGTACATGGAACAAGGTCAATGTACAAGCAAAATACTCTATACACCTATCAGAAGGGACGGCAATAGCAAACAACAAAGAAAACATTCTAATTTTACCATCTGGATCTAGACTAAAACTATCAGAATCATACGGCTTGGACCAATTCAAAGGAGAAGTTGTATGGACCAATGAACGCCAAGATTGTAGCATACAAGAATATGACGTTCTATATGATGGGACAGCATCACTTATAAAAGCTCTAATAGAAAATTCCAAAACTGAAACATTTATTGTAGAAACAAACCACATTGCATTTGCATTAAAAAAAAAATCAATCACTCATGCGTGCAATGTACCTGCATTTCAAACTGATAACCCACAATTATTAATCATCGCTGATCACAATTATGTAAACAGTTTCACACCCAAACAAATTACACCATTTAATACTGACCTTTTATCCTACATCAACACAAAATTTGTATACCTTGATTACACAATAAAAAGAACAATAACCAAACTATATGAAGACTTAACAAATAAACAATGTGAGCTAGAAAAACAATTATTACTTCAAAAACTATCTCTTGCTTCTTATTGTCTAAATGAATTCGCATACATAATAGGAGAAGGACCTGGATATACAGCCATAAAAACTGGTGAAATAATATATCTTCAAAAATGTAAACCCATTGATGTTCACATCAAATATCAAGACGCTTGCTACAACGAATTGCCAGTATCAACTAATAACAAGACTTACTTTATGACACCAAAGAACCATATACTCCAAACACAAGGCACACAAATAGATTGTAATGAATACTTACCAACTGCCTTTGCTAGTGACACAAAATATTGGACCGCACTTACACCAAAGCCTCACAAAATAAACGCACCTCAAAAATTAAAACCTGCTACCACACTGTCTTGGACTTATGAAAGTGCAGACAATTTCATGACAGCCGGTATTTACACACCAGACATAATAAATGCTCTACAAAAACATCTCATGTACCCTCAAGAATCAGAAACAATACAAAAAAACCTAATAAGGCAAACAATGGGTCACGAAGTCATCAATCAAGGTTTTGATCCCAGAAACCTAATTACTGAACAAACAATAAGTAACATGGTTAAATCAGAACTACACAAAATGTGGGGATGGTTCACTGGAATCGGAAACTTAACCTCTGGTCTCTTAGGAATTTTTGTCATAGCCAAAATATCAATTCTTACCATCAATACTATAATCAATATCACCACACTATACAACACGTTTGGATGGAGCCTCAAATTAATAGCAGGCATATTCTCCAATTTGACACATCATATAATGCACAACATACATAAAAGAAAATACACTCAAGCATCTACAAACGACAAAGAAATAAAAAAAAATCCACATACCAACAATAAAGCTGAGTATACACAGATATACCCCAATATACGGAGACTATCAGTATAAAAAAAAAAATAATAATAATAATTATCATCAAATAAATTAATATCCACCACATCACATGCATATGAATACCGACTTTGCTATAATCTTTTAAATTATTATTTTTTTTTTTTCTCTTTTTAATAAATGTATCTTTTAAATTAAGATATATATCATCATTATAATTATTAATTATCATCATTATGTTAATATAAACAAGAATATCATTTTTATTGTAAAAAAATATATATATATATATATATATATATATATATGTTATGAGGACATAACAAAAAAAAAGACTACGGTGAATGTAATGATATGCATAATCATGTAATAACAACTAGATAAGTTATAAATTATCATTATTCAGTATCTTATATTTACATTAGTTTATTTAATTAGATTATTATTATTAATTATTAAATTATAAATTATTATTATCCATTATCTTATATTTATATTAGTTTATTTAATTAGATTATTATTAAATTGTAAATTATTATTCTAAAGTGTCATGTGTAATTATGGTCCATTATATTTTCCAGAATATTATTATGAAATGTTAAATATAATTATGGACTATCATCACATCTTTGACATTTTATAATAATACTCCGCATTATTCAGAAAAATAATTATAATCAAACCGTCATTATGTATCATAAAACCATATCAATAATTACACTATATTTATCATTATACAATTACCGCAATAAACAGATTGATATTATCACGACACGATACTATAAATACTACATCTAATAATAAAACTACCCCAGTCTCCACAGCAAGCAGCGAACAAGAAGAGGAAGACGTTCTCATATGTAGTCGTCGTGTCGTGATAAATCTAAATTAACTTATATTTAAAATTGTATTTATTTCTTTTCGCCTTCTCTACACGATATCCACATCCTTGGTGTCGCAACATTCTACTCCTCAACATTCAGGTAAATTTTTAATTATTACAATACCTGCATTTGGAAACCGTATTGATTAAATTTTATTTCCATAAACTATTCAAATTTCAATAATTATGATGATTTAAAAATATGTCGTGAGATAAAAATAAGCTCATTTAATAAAGAATCGTTTGAAACAAATTTTACATTTAGTCGAAGTTTATAAATTGTAGACCTTTATACAAAAACATATACATAACGTAATATGAGCTCTATAATAATGATAACATGCCTAGTTATATACATAATATATTCATATTATGTATATAAGTATTAACCAGTAAACATTTTAGCGTTTTATATCAATCACATAAATATAAAATTAGCCAATGAAACTCCATCGGCGTGACACCTATGTACACTATACATATATGTATATACACAAGTATGTAGACAAGGTGGATTTACGAGTAAGCCAAGTGGAACAAGACCTAAGGGTGCCATAATTTTAAGTTTTGTTAGGGCTGCTGTCACTGACTTCGACGTATAAAATCATGGTTAAACAAATTTGTTTTATATTGACTAAAATAAAACTATATAAATTAGAATAATAATTCTTGGTTACTTAAAATATAAAAATATAAATGATTCGTATAAGAGATTTGAGATTCTGAATAAAGCGAAAGACCTATAAGTATTACAATGTTATAATTTCTTTTATTCTGTAATTACTTTTTCAGGTAGTAATAATGCTCCTAAACTTTTTATCCAACAACTCTATAGATTGGAAATCAAATTTAGATTGTACTCTAAACAAGTAATTTTTTTCTCCCCTCAATTATTTTGCCAGATGTTGGGAAAAACTACCGAAAAAACGGAGTAAAAACGGTAAAATTTGCCGTAAATGAAACTTTCACAAAATCCATTTAGTTACATAGTATCATAACTGGGAAAGTAATGTTGCTAGAAACTTAAAATGTTTACCATATTATATTAATGAAATATCGCTTCATACTTACCGAAAGTTTCAAAAAAATTAAAACTTTAACATTGGGCTAAAAATAGAACTTTAAAAATACTTTGTTTTATTAAAATGTATTTTTAATATTTTACAAAAAAATCTGAAAATTTTATATGACCATATTCATATATTTAAACAGAAACACGAAAAATATTCGAAAATTGTGACTTGAGATTTTTTTTTTTTATTAGAGTTTAAAAAATGATCATATAATTTTTACAAAATTGTCTATTTTTAAGTCAATTTTCAACTTAAAATATTTTTGAAAAATTGGTCATCCGATCATTATGAAACTTTGAATATAGATTATAGAACAACATGTTTTGAATTTTTCGGTAAAAAAGGATTTCTCATTTTGTTAAACAGAAAAACTTTAAGTCGATTTGATAAATAAAAAACATACTAACATAACTAAAAACGGTTAAATATATAAATGGAATTTTTGTTTTTATACTGAAGCTATTATGCTAAGAATCGTTTAACTAAAGAAACTGCCCATCATTTCTTTAAAGTTCAATACACTCATCCCTATTGTCTTGCCTGAGAAAAAATACTCTATGATGTGAAGAACGTCCTTTTTGAATATGTGCCTCCAAAATTTTCGTGTTTAGTTTGAAAACATAAGTCAAGAATTAAATATAATAAGGATGCTATATTATTCAAAATCTAGGGACGCTACATTTCTTAACCCGGCACTGATTTTAGGTATAGGTGTATATATTATAATATAATATATTGTATAATAGTGTATTAGTATAAATATATATTCCATACTTCCAGTGACTGGTCGCCATTTTAAAACGAGTTTACTGAATAGGTAATGTATGATGTTGTGTTTTTCATATTTTTTTCTCATAAGTAACAACCTCCTCGTGTTATTTGCGAACATTTTTGTAAACGAGCATGTATGTTTAAATATACATATATATATACAAGAATGTATGTATATACACAACACACATAAAATAATAATATTTTTATATACGAGCTCGCTTTGCAATGTTTCCATATACATAAATTGATGTATTCATGTATGTATATTTATTTATAAACAAAATAATATATACATACATGGTCACATAAAGACAGGTATATTATATCATATTACTACTGTACACTTGGGCTATTATTAGTATCATAATTTTTGGGTAGGTCTTAACACAGAAGGAGAAAGAGGCGTAGCGAATATAAGGGAGGTGTGAGGGGGAGAAAATTCATGTTATTCACATTATGCGTGTGTCCAATAACGTACGCGGTTTCACTGTGCGTAGGTACCTATATTATATGTGTATTGTGAATGTATGATACATATCAATGTGTAATACGTGTAAACGTCATTATGATAAACAACGACGCGTGATAAATTTTATGTATCTGTGAATAAGTATTACAATGAAATATACACCGCGGCTGCATACTTACGGTGATTTCGTATGTACACCTACACAAATGTAACGTCTCGCGAGTATTATAATGTAATATTATTAGTATTATTATACAAAAGTAGTATACGAAAATGGTGTGTGTGTGCAGTGTATGTATAGCCGGTGTAATGTCTTCTGCGTGAAAATAAAGATGAAGGGTAGCCGCGGGCCACCACGCGATGGACGGTCAGCCAGCCACATCATACGAGTAGTACACACCATAATATTATGTGAAGCGCATGTGTGTTATCCACCTATTATAACAGACGGCAGCGACAGCCGCCAGGTTTAATTACACATCTCTGTGCTGCAACAGCTCGTAATGTTATAAATACATACGTGTATAACAAATACACTTACGTCTAGAAACTATAACGCTCAAGATTACCCACGATGAGCGGAGGAAGAAGAGGGAGATTTTAGGGTCACCTCCTGTATATTTTAAGTGCTGATGCAGCATCATATATTATCATACATTTAATACATATCACATACATATATATATATGCATGTGTGTGTATATTTGTGTATATGGTATGTATTAAATGTATACTAATAGCAATATTTATATATATTATTATCATAATACTGTACGTGTATGGGTGAACTTATATATGTATAAACAGTGCCATATGAAGACTTACCCATTTAAAGTATATTCTATGTTAATAAAGGTGTTGAAATTCTGATTTTTATATAACTTAAAAGACTTTAATGGTCCATAATTTAAATTTTTAATTTTTCTAGTAAAAAACTTAATTAAAATCTATAAAATGGCTGTCTTCAAATTGTTTGAACATTTTAAAATAAAAAGATCTTATTTTTAAACTTTGTTAACTACACCTTATTTATGTTAAAATATAAATATTTGTAGTTATTATCATAGTCATATAAGAAAAAAATGACGGAATTTGACTATCTTCGTCATTTCAAAAATGACCGTTATAGATATATCTTCCCGGGACACGTCGTATGATATACCGAGTACCAACAACCCATACCATGTATCTATATTAATATGAGATGTTTATATTATATACGTATTACTATTCCATGTATGTACGTGCGCTGATCTGGAAAAATAAAAATAATAAAATAAAAATATTGTAAAGAAAAACGTTATAAGAAAAAAAAGTCAGCTCCGGCGGTGAATTTATATAATATATAATAATATATTATAAACGTTTTACTTGTATATATTTTAATAACAGTCTACCGTCGATGAGGGGCGTTGAATCATATGTGCACGCCACGACGAACACTCACGCTGCAGTGTACATACACACGTATAAACGTATGACTTTTTTTTTATTATTATGAAAGGCACCTTATACATTATTGTGATGTGATCACGTGTGTGTGTGTGTGTATCCATACAGAGCATCGAATCTTGCAGTTAATTGTGATCAACACTCACACACACACACACACACACACACGTGCACCCGATGAACACACACACGTACACGTACACGATGTAGGCGTGACCGAACCGCGGAACCACTTACCACGCCGCTACCGTAAACGCTCAACTCCTAACCACCGGTGTACCTTAAGAATATATATATATATACACAATATATAATTCATGTAGTGTACCCTGATCTTCCCCCCACGCTCTTCGTGACACCCTCGTCCTGCTTCTCCTGTGGCTCATCACCAGGTCTACAACTGCCGCTCCTCTGCGTCCGACCATCATACGCGCGCGTTTATTGCTCTTCTCTTCCTGCTGTCTTTACGCACGCGTTTATTATTTATACGCTGCGATTATAGGCAGCAGTACCTATATTTCGAGGACTCGGATATTGTATTGTATACACAACTTTAGTACATGTCCAACGAAATAAAACCCTTGTAGGAACTTGTGCGCTAATACATATGTTTACAAATCGAAAGGAATTATTCATGTTTTTATTATGTCTCAAAAAAAAAAAAAAAAATGACTTTTAGATTCTGAGTAAAGCGAAGAATCTTATGGATTCACAATGATGTTGAAAATATCACTGAGATATATATTTTATTTTAATGGTAATATAAACTATATATTTGTGTTCAAATGGATTGCAGAAATAAATATGTTCCAAACATATTGTGTACAATTACAAAATTTATAATATAGGTGAATCGTTAAGAGGACGCCACACCACCCGTAATTCTGTTGTTAAAACTGTTTCGCGCGGGAAAACTTTCTCGCAACATAACTATTATAGAATAACCAAAATTTTACAACACATAGAGAAGAATTTTATCTATGTCGTAGCGTTTTTATTTTTTGGGTAACATAAATACGATTAAAGTTATTGGTTTGAGAACATTAGGTTTTTTTTGTATTTTTCAATTAATTATTAAAAAGCTGGTAAGTGAGATGATGGTGGTACAAGTTCGTCCTTCGTCCCTTCGGTTCTCGGACAAGATATTGGTGATGAATGTATTAAGTTTTAAAGAAATGATGACTCATTTCTTAAGTATAAAACGATTCTGAGCAAAGTTTAGTGTAATATAATATATTATTATTTAAATACTGTTTACGTATTTTACGGTTATTTGTATAATTTTTGGTGAGTTTTTTTGTTGTAATTAAACCCTCATAAAATATTCAATTAGATATAACTCATTTAAACTTCAATTGTTATAACAAATATAACTCATTAAAAATAAACTTAAAAGAAATCAGACAATATTGAAAAAAATCGTATGATAATTTATTAAAGTGTGTATAAAAAAAAATCCTGACTAACGATTTTTGAACTTTTGTTAGGATAATTAGGTAGGTATATGAGTAAGGTCATATTAAATTTTCAGAACTTTTTGTCAACTATTTTTGTGAAAATCTTGTTTACGGCGGATTTTTACCGATTTTACTCAGTTTTTCGATCGTTATTCTTGATTAGTAAAAAAACTATGGAGATTTTGGAAAAATGACCTCTCTAAAGTACCATATCAGTTCAATTTCGAACCTAAAAAGTTGCTGGACGAAACTTTTGGACAAGGATTTCTATACGAAAAAGTGTTTACAGAAAAAAAAAAAAATAAAAAAAAAATAAACATCATTGTAAAACCGCACGAGATCTGCCGTTTGTGCCGCAGTCGTTTCTCGACGTATATCTCATCTGCACGTATATTATCATACGCGCGCTCGCAATGGCGGGCCGCCCGCACTGCCGAGAGACGATGACGACGACACAACGGACCACGCGGACCGCGTAATCTGCACACTCGCGATTCTTTTGTGTCGTCGTGGGCTTTTTGCGGCACACGGTACACAACAATTCGTTTTTTCACGTGCACCGCACAGACCTCTTTGTTGTCAGGTCTTTTTATTTATTATAAAATATTATTATTTAATTTTTTTTCTTTTCTTCTAAACGAGAGAACAACCAAGCAGCAGAAATGCGCGTTTTGATAACAGATTTTAATTGCACAGTACGCCTGTACGCGCTTACTATACAGGGTGTCCCACCGGGATTTACACAGAGCGATATCTCCCGTGTTAATAGAGATAATCAACTTTTTTTTTTTTTATAAGACTCACAGAGCTAAAAACATTTATTTCACATTAGTTTGGTAAATACAAATGTTGTATTAAAAAAATTAAAAAAATAACTTTTTATTTTATAATTTTTGTAAAATTCGAAGATAGCCATTTTGTAGGGCTTGTTTTTCTGAAACTTTTGACGGTTCAACTTTCAATTTTCATCAACTTCATGATTTTTAATAATTTTTTTAGTTTATAAGAAAATAGTACTATTTACCCACGTTAAAATTTTAAATCGCCTCATCAGCTCGTTCCGATACCTAACAATTCTTTTATTATTACCATAAACAATAAAAGATAATAATTATTTTACTACCCATGATTAGATTTTTGTTATCATTTGTAGCTATTATTATATTATCATTAATTATTAATTGATATATTTTATCATTATCGGCACAAATTTCGTAATTAACATTATGATTATATCGGCGTAATTGTACAGTTAACCTTACAAATTTCCTTTAACGAATGCAGTAATAACTAATAAAATAAAAAATACATGTTCGAAATAAAATACAATTGTTGTGTGATTTTTACTTTTTAAGTTCATTAGTATTTATAATATCACTTAAAAGTTAAATAATAGACCACAATTTTTTTATGTATTACCTAGTATTACTTACTCCACGTGTTTTTCTTGTGTGAAATCGGAGAGCCAAGTGACATTTAATTAATGTGCATTTTAAAGAAAATTGTTCTTCCAAATTGGTATATTATGTTAAATGTTTATCATTTTACCGTTTTACTGTTTAACGTCTGATCAATAATCAAATTGGCATGTCTTTTTCATCATTTATTAAAAAAATGCAAAACATAAGAATTGACAAATTGCTTAAAACCAACTGTAGACTATTATCAAAGGGACCTACTAAATAACTGTCAATCAAGTATCAAAAATATATCAAAAATACAGCGACATAACAAGTCATTATGGAAGTTTCATTCAAGTACATGAATTAATGTAAATAAAACAAGTAATTATCAATAACTTATTTAAAGGTACAAGTACAATAATTAGTGAACTATTAATAATATTTCAGAAATATCTGTCGTATGTGTTTGGTGTATGGTCAACAGATCTTAGATAGATGTACCACCTATGTATCAAAAATCAAAAATAAGAAGAGCTAGAATAATGTGTACAAACAAGTATCTATTTTTATTCTTCATACTGAAATTTAAATTAAAATTGTTAAAAAATATTACCTACCAAAATATATCTAATATTCTATGTACTTTTTAAATGTGATTGGTATGTAAAACATGTTAAAATATGATTTATTTTTGAACAGATGAAAGTTGGTAATTTAATATTAAGTAGTTAGATGATTTCCTAATTAATATTTTGCAATGTATAACCAATTAAGTGTACATAAAATAAAAAACTCAATTATATTAACCAAATTATATTGCCTGAATTTTGTATTAAACTTTTCTGACACAGTTCTAGACCTTATTGTGTCAATGTATTAATGTATTATTACGTTATTTATTAACTGGGCCCGGATTTTATAGCATTATATTATGTGCTATACTTAATATAACCTTAACATATAGAAAACTAAGCAAAAATAAATAATAATAATTTACTATTATAATGTAACTATTAAGTATATTATGTTGTGTATAAATGTATATATTTTAACTAATTTAAATTCTTTATTGTATAAACTATAATGATGTAGTAGCTCACTCTGTCATTTTTCCATGTTCTATAATAATAAGTAAATGCTATAAAATCCGAGCCCTCTTTATTAATCTTTATTAATTACCACTTTCTTCATGTTAATTTTGAGTTAACTTAATTAAGTTTTTTTTTTACAATTGTTGACTGTGTTTGCTTAGTCACTAAGATATATTTAGCTTTACAAAAGTACTCTGCATTATGCAACCCGTCAGTAAATGCTTTTATATTTTTAGTTGGTTAAGTGAATGTGGTCAATTTTGTAAAAAAAATGTTGATTAATATTAACATTAATTTTATTTTTACCCTTTGACTATTGCACAAAACATCATTGACATTAGTAGCAGATCAGGGGAGAACCTTTTCAAAAATTAGTACTTATAAAAAATAAAAAAAATAACTGAACATTTTAGTAATGTGTACATAAAAAGATAAAGTTTGGCCAAAATAAAGCCCATGGAACCCTCCCCTAGATCTACTACTAACTGATTGTTGTAGGTTTATCTGAAGCACGTAATACTAATGACTCCGGCAATCTATTAGGGACTTATAATTGTTAAAAAAATAAAGGAGTTATATCATTTCAATGAACAATTATATGTATGTATGCAGTTTATATAATGGATAATTCCAACTTCATCTTATTAATGCAGTAGTCAAAGGGTAACAACACCATACAATACCATCTTAAATGTGCGTGCCACAGATATGAATTTAATTTATTTTGTACATATATTTGTTATAAATTTATTTTGTTTAAAGTCGTTACTCATAAACTATTCTATCTACCTTTATTCACTTTTTTGTACTACATTTTGAAATATGTGTAATATAGCTAATATAATTTTTAATGTTATAACCCTAATATTATGAAATAAATAAGATTTGTTTCTTTTTTACAATGTACACATTTTGCAACCACTTGATTTGTTTAAAAATATGAAATTTTGGTTAGTATTATATTACTGTATGAATGAATACTGTTATTATGTTTCATGGTTTTTCATTGCTCATAATTTTTTGCTAACTAATACTCGCTATTATTTAAATTTTAAATAAGATGTAACTAAGAAATAAAGGTGATAAATACCAATAAGTAAATTATATAAATAAACATATTTTTAATTCATAATTTATGAATTATTTTTTTTATTTCCAATGTATGTATTTGTATAAATAAATCTTTATCATGAATCATGATATACTTGTATTTCTTAATAAATTTTACCAATAAGTCCAATACATACATGCAATTGCATAATAAAATAATTCACTCATATTGATTTTTAATACCAATACCTACCATTTTATTTTTGAGCTTAAAGTAAGATTGTATGATACCAAAGATAAATAACATATTATGTAATTGTGTACAAAATGTTTTATTGTGATTTTATAGTTGAATTACATTAATTATATTAACAATAAGTATATTGCATATATTTTTTAAACTTCACAGTGAAAAATACAATCTTTGTTTTAATTAATTGTTAATTTAATAATATTTTATTTTTCTTAAATTATAAGTTGGTACAATAATTAATTGCAATTAATTTATTTTTAAAGTGCCTGCTATTTACAATAGTTATGAATATATTGACATGTTATTAATTTATTGTGAAGTCAGGAAAAATTGTAGGGAAGCTGCTGCTTTATACAGACAAAGGTATCCAGAGAGAAAAGCACCAGCTTTTAAAACATTTCTTAATTTAGAAAGCCATTGTCGTAGATCAGTTGTCATAAATACCTAATACAATACAAATTATACAATATTAGTACCTAACTTTTTATAAAATTAATTTAGGCTGTTAACCTGGGTGTCGTAAAACGAAGGTAAGGTGTCAGGTTCTGCACATAACTGAGCAACAAGAAATTGAAATAATGGCAACCGCATTGATAAACCATATATTGATCCGCATGTAAGTACGTACGAGGGGTTTGGCAAGGGAAACTGGCTATTCTAAATCATCTGTTCATATAGAATTAAAACAATATAAGCTACATCCATATAAAGCGACATTAGTTCAAGGTTTAAGACCAACTGACTTTCAGAGAAGAATGATATTTATTCTGAAAATTTCAGAAATTTATAGATCAGACAGTAGTTTTAATTCAAAAATATTTTGGTTTGACGAAAGAAAATTCTGCAACAACAGGATAATGAATTGTCGAAATATGCATTATTGGACTGACCAAAACCCCTATGGTTGCGTGAGACGAAACACCAAATTAAGTGGAGCACAAACGTGTGGTGTGGGATTCTAAATGGGAAAATAATTGGTCCATATTTTTATGATGGCAATTTAATAGGTAAATTTAATTATGTTTGTCAGTTTGTATACAAATAAATACCTATGTATAAAATATTATTAATAATATGGAATAGTGAAACGAATCTTAATTTAACTTTAAAAATGTAATCCATAACAAAGTTAATTATAAGTTAACAACAATCTACATAATATGATGAATATTTTTTTTATAAATTAACGCTATTCGCAATGGCGTGTTTAGGGGTGGGCCCGGTAGGCATGTGCCCACCCACATCTTACAGCACTGGACCCGTGTAAGACCGGTGCTCAATGAAAATATGATTTATGAATTGTTACGAAAAAGGAAATAATTTTTCGATTAGGTATTTCAATCAAAATTTATAGCGGTATGATTCTAATATTATATGCTGCAAAAGTAATGTTATTTTTAGTCGTATTAAATAATAAATAGTAATGATATTATTGTAGTACACGTATACGTCTTCACAGTTCACGTAGTACACTAGATGTGTGCAAAATAATAGATAGATTTGCAGAACACAAACGATTCAAAGAATTTGTTTTATAGAATAATAATTTTAATTCGTTAGTGCTTCATTTAAAATAATTTTTATTTATTTTTAATCCTAACTATTATAGTTAAATTATTTTTGTTTGTTTTTGATTCCTCAACATTACAAATCTAAAAGTCGCCCCTCCCTGAAAATAGAGTCAGGGACGCCCTTGTGTAGTATTGAGGTGGCATGAAGGGGCAACGACGATATCATATTTATTATGATCTATTAAAAGGTAAGCTATCCTTTTTTATAAAAATATAAAAATTAGTCATTCAAAATTAAAATATAAAATATAATTAGTTTAAAAAATAGGATGAATAGGAGGTAAAATCAATATTTGAACTTAATATAGTGGCCCATCCATAAAAATAATGCTGGACACGCCACTGGCTATTCGGCTTTTAAACGATGATTTTTAAAAAGTACAATAATTTACAAATACAACAGTAAGACATTTAAATATTATTTACATGATAATACAGTATTCTTATTCAACTGGTGATCAATATTTGAATTTTTTGTCAAATGAAATGTCCATTTTATTGGAAGAAATCGCATTAAATGTACGGAAATCGCAATAATAATTAATGTTATCAATAATTGAATTATAACTATTGTATATTTTACAATTGATTATTGATCATTTATGTTATCGGAATGTAATTCATGGATTAATAAACACCGGGTAGGTAAGAAGTACGTCTAATTGTTTAGATGATAATAATTATGGTTTATAAAATAATTACTATCTTTTATTATCTATGGTAACAATAAAATAATAGTTAGGTATTGGAACGAGCTGATAAGGCGATTTAAAATTTTAACGTGGGTAAATAGTACTATTTTCTTATAAACTAAAAAAATTATTAAAAATCATAAAGTTGATGAAAATTGAAAGTTGAACCGTCAAAAGTTTCAGAAAAACAAGCCCTACAAAATGGCTATCTTCGAATTTTACAAAAGTTATGAAATAAAAAGTTAATTTTTTAATTTTTTTAATAAAACATTTGTATTTACCAAACTAATGTGAAATAAATGTTTTTAGCTCTGTGAGTCTTATAAAAAAAAAAAAAGTTGATTATCTCTATTAACACGGGAGATATCGCTCTGTGTAAATCCCGGTGGGACACCCTGTATACATACCTATACCGTATTTTATTTCAAATATTTTCTCCTATATAGGTACAACCATTTTATAGCATAAAATACTAATATGTATATTATCGTATATTGTATATATGGACATAATTATGTACATTAATGAAAAAATAAAAGAGCTTACAACATATTATTATGATTAAGGCGCTCACAGAAATATTTTTTAACAAACCTAGACATAAAAAAAGAACTGAATACCTAAATTATTCCATAAATTATACTCATTTTGTTTGAAAAACTTGGTATATCTGAAAAAAAAAGTGAATTTGATTTGGTGTCACATTTTTTAGAATTATAAGCTCACAAATAATGCATATTTTACTTCAGTCTGCGTGTAAATATTTAATTTGTATTTTTATAATTACCATGCATTTTAAAATTTGGGCGCCATTACTTAATATGTACTCTGGCACCTTTGGTGACCATCAATAGGTGGTAAATATCAGAGGCGTGCTCAGAAATTACAAATTAGGGGGGTACTATTGTATGTTCAGTAAATTTTAAGGAGTGTCATTTTTCTTTTAATTCTTTGTAAAACATAAATAATTTGATTAACAGAATTATTTATTATACTGCTAATATAAACATGTATAGATATGTATATTAAAAAAAAAATTAAATATCAAAATCTAGTTTTCTTGGTTTTTAACTAATTCATTTGAGACTTCTTTAGCTGTTAGTGGAACTTCTCTATGAACTGCTAACATAGTTAGGTCATTAAGTCAAGTCTGAAATAAATTGTGTTTTTTTTCATTATCACTTCAAGAAAACTGAATTTTACGGTATTATATCTATATATATATATATATATACATTTATTATATATACATTTATGATTTATTTAATGTATTTTAAAGATGCATTATCTATGTATATTATTATTCAACAAACTAAAATACGATCAATGAGGGGGATTTAAACCAGTGGAAAATATGAAGGGGGATGGGTGGATCGCCTACTTCTTGGATTTTTAAAGGTGATATAACTTATATGTAAAAATTAAAATATATTAGTATATTATTTATCGTCATGGTTTTCTGATTATTTATCGGGTATTTTTTTTATCAAAGTTTCTAAATAGTAGTGATAATGATACAACATTTCATATTTGTATTATCCATAGCCCATAGAGACTAAAATAATACCTCTTACTCTATACTACTCTATGTCGGGGCCTATAAATGGTATTCATATATTTATCTGTAAATCTAAAATCGGTAACCGAAGATAATAATAATAATAAAGTTTTATTGTAATAAGTAATTTAGTCCTGTTGACACGATCATTCTGTTTTATTGACTGTTATCAGTTAAGTTTATTAAAAGTATTCACTTTACCTATACAAATAATATAAACGCTCGTACATATATAGTATTTGCTTCACATTATTAATTGTGTTCAATTCGCATAAACTGTGAATTAATTGTTTAAACTTTAATTTTAAAGTAATGATTTATTATTATTATTGTAGACAGATTTGCCAATGAAAAAAAGAACAATTACGCTATAAAAATGTTTAAAAACATTTTTCTAATTGAATATTTCTTTGTATTTTTTTATTTTAATGATTTCCTATTTTATATTGATGAATTTATCAGTATTACCTTCATTTGTGGAAAATAAATATAAATATTTATAATATGCTTTTAAATTTTTAATTCAGAAAATTTAAGTAAACTAATATTAATTTCTGCATTTTTCCCGATTCCAATATTCTTTTTAATTCTCGGTCAACCCCTATTATCCAGTCTATCATTAACTTCATCCTCGCTGCGGGCTTCCTAATATAAATATATATAAAGAAAAAAGCTGGAAAGTGAGATGATGGTGGTACAAGTTCGTCCTTCGTCCCTTCGGTCCTCGGACAAGATATTGGTGATGAATGTATTAAGTTTTAAAGAAATGATGACTCATTTCTTAAGTATAAAACGATTCTGAGCAAAGTTTAGTGTAATATAATATATTATTATTTAAATACTGTTTACGTATTTTACGGTTATTTGTATAATTTTTGGTGAGTTTTTTTGTAATTAAACCCTCATAAAATATTCAATTAGATATAACTCATTTAAACTTCAATTGTTATAACAATTATAATTTATAACTCATTAAAAATAAACTTAAAAGAAATCAGACAATATATCCTTCGCTTCACTCAGAATCTAAAATGTAAATGCATTATAATAATTGTATTGCTATAATGTTCTTAATAAAAGCAAATTAAATAAAAAAAAATAAAAAAAATTTCATTTTGTATATATTTTATCATAAAATGTTAAAACTACCGACTTATTTGTGTCGAGGGAATTCTGCGACATTTTAAAGTTTGAAACCGCCCCTGATTTGACTGGGCTCCAGCTACGCTACTAGTTTGATGCCCCCCCCCCTCTCGCAAGCACGCCTTGGGATAATTGATATATATTGTTTAGCAATACAGCTCTGAATCTCGTACAGTGTGCGTATTGTGTATACTCAACAATGTTGTATAAATGATAAAGCTACGCTTAGAATTTCCCAAATTACGTAATACTATACTATAATTAGGTAGCACTAGCGGCTGGTTTAATCTTTTTATTAATGTCAATTAATATGGGCTGTATAAAAAATACGATTTATCCCACAGAAACTACAAAATATTTTTTAAACACTCTAATAATATGTATCTTTTAAAAAAGTAATATTTTTAATACTTGCTAGTAAAACGTGTCTAGGCATTTTTTTCAATTTTAAACTGACTAAAAACTTTCATACACAACGTTAAAATGAATAAATTATTGCTAAATACTTAATTAAGATTGAATAAGATTTAAAATCAATAACGTTTATAAAATGTTATTCAATCATTTAAATTTTCAGTGATTTCCTAATATACTAGATTGGTCATTACTCATCTGCATTTATTACTTACCAATCGTACTGCACACAATTTTAGGTGTTAGTTGTATATGTTTAACTAGTATATATGTACAGTTATATATATAGGTAGAATACTGAATAAGTAATTGTATTAATACTTAATAGGTATAGTTATGTCAAATTCTAATTTTTCGATTGCATCGATCGTGTTGATTTATAAATAAAATACAACTTATACTTACATAATATGTATATATTATATGTGCATTTAAATCATAGATCTTGGAAACAGATTTAATTTGTCTAAAATCTATTATCCAAATTCAAATTCCGTAGATAACCTATGTCCTATGTCATTGACGATGCACAAGTTTTTTTACGTGTATTGTTGATAAACTGGTACTTATATAGTTACTGTATAAGTAGAAACAGTACAAGTATGTGTATAGTAACATTATTATTATAACAGTTATTTATTTTATTTATTACGCCCAAGAGGCATAATATAAGGCGTAATATTGATCGAGTATATTGGGTTTACATATTAATTAATAATTTTAAATACTGAAATAAAAATAAATGTTTCACAATAATTATAATAATCATAAAAACCAACTTAAGTATAAAGATTTATTATGTTTAGATAAATTAATATGTATATTTACATGATATTCAACTCGTTTAATACGACTTAAATTTGCATAATATCCATACATATTTAAGTAATTACTGTATCGGCCAAATTTTTAAATTATATTTATCGTCATATTATTTGTGAAATTTGAATTCTATACTCGCCTATCAAAAATGATAAAACTACGGAGTTTCAACTATCTTTATATCGGTATAAATATAATTACATAATATTATTTATTCTAAATTTGTATATATTAGAAAGTATCAAAGGAAGAATGTTGCTTGAGTTAAGGAGATCTAGAGTAAATACCTATTCAGGATGATACAATAAGTTTATTGATTTCGAACTAATATTACCTCTATCAGTACACATATTTTTTGTAATTAGAAGACGACATTAAATTTATTCTATTGTACCATGTTTTTTACCATGAATATACCGGAATTGTAGTATAATTAGATAATTATTTATTATGTGTATATATTAATAATGTATACATTATAATAAAATATTTACATATTGAAAAGAATGAAAAAAGAAAAAAACGTGCTCATAACGAAATACAAATATTATGGAAGTATTGAAATGGTTTACTGTTTTCTATTTAATTATATTATTATATTATTTGTATAGGTATAGTGATATTATTAATATTATTAATTACAGATGAAACGTTCGAGTTTACTTCATCGACAGAAACTGATACCGATGACGAAAATCAAATGAAGTTAAGCAATGACGAGAATTTAGACAATAAAATATTTTGTGAACCTGGTCATTATTTGAAAGGTTTCACATCACTACAGATTTTTTAAACCAAAATCCAACAGAATGGTAAAAAAATGTCAACTTTCAAAAAAGTCTATCTATACTTAGTCAAATTAAAGTCGTAAATGATACAGCTGAACGAGGAGTAAAATTAATAAGTGATTTCAATGACAAAATCACAAAAGACGAGGAACAAAAACAATTTTTGATGCAGACGTTTATGACTACAGACGTAAATATCAGGACGCGAAACGAAGTACACTTTCAAAAGAAATTTAATAAACAAATGTTTTAAAGATTATAAGTACTTATAGATTGATATATAAGCCATTGAATATTTTTTTCCTATTAATTTGTTTTAATTCATTAATTGTTTACAAAATATGGTTTGTTCAATTGTTGATAAATAAAAACATTTTTTGTGATATATAAGGAATTTCAACCCTCTTGAGGCATGTTTTAGGGTTGTACTATCGTAACATAATTGCATATATATTATTTGTGTACAGTTTGGAAATAAATGGTAGCGCAGTTAAAATGTATCAATATAATCTTCAATTATAAGAACCACCCTAATATATATATGTATATATGTATATCACGCCCTAAAGTCAAAAAGTACAGATTTAGTATTACCTTAATCATACAAAATGATTAAAAATGTTATTAAAATTCGGTTCAGTAAATTAACATTATCAAATAAGAAATCAAAATTGTTTAAACGGTTATTATAATAATTTACAGTACGCTTGATAGAGCTATTTCGGACAAATTTTTGTTTACAAGTTACAACGTGGAAATTATTTTTTATGCGTAGATTTTGAATGAATCATGAAATTGTATTGTTTGGCGATTTGGGACACACTACTTTACAGTTTAGTAATTATAAAGAAATAGAACATCATTATAACCACGCCACGATATTATAGTTCATACAGTTTTTTAGTAGATTTTCGGCTAAGTTCAACGGGAAAAATATCAAGGTATTTGAGTAATTATATGATTATTATATATTATATATATTATATTATATAGTATATTATACCCTAAAAGTGGACTTTTTATTATTTTATCATACATGAATTTAAAGTTTAAATATCATATCCAATCTGAAATATTATTAATATTAAATTGTATACAACGTTGTTGTAATAATATGTAGGCACTGCGTGCAGATTATAGTGTTAAGTCGCACGACCCGATTGTGCGTTAAAGATTAATCATGGATGCAAAAAATAAAAGATAGAAGGTGTTTGAAATGGACAGTACTATATATATATATATATATATATATATATATATATATATGTATATATATATTATATTCACATATGTACTAACACGTATTACCTACCTATCTATAATAGAAACTCGGTGATCATTTTTTTATTTTATTAGATAATGATCGCAGACGGATCGATAAATCAAATTTGAGTAGGTAGCTTTTTGGATGCTCGTCGTCGTGACCCTGACTGACAAGAGAATAATAATATAATGAATAAAAACAACTGGCCTATTGTTTTCATGCGCTGTTTTTCGGTTTACGATTATGCATTATAAGGGCGAGAACACGCCCACCCGACTATCATTACCAACACTAGAGAACACCGTGAGAGAGTATTAATAGTTATAATTGCCGTCGGTGTTCCTGCTCGCTACAAGAATGTTGTTGGGTTATTTATGCATTTCATTAAGGTAGAAATAAAAAAAAAAAATAATAATAATCTTTCGAATGAGCGATATACGTTTTTATACTCACACGCACGACGCACAATATAGGTACACACACACACACACACACACACACACACACACACACACTTATTATATATATTATATATGAGAACCTATATTATAAATGTATGTATGTATTATTTTACATTACATAGAAATATAAGTTATATCTGTATACAGGCACGTCATACAAAACATTTATACTTAAGTAGTCATCTGTAGTTTGTATGTATATATTTATTATACACATTAGGCAGGTAAAATGAAGAGGAGAGCATTGGACTATAGCCCCCCCCAAAATCGACTTACCAATAACATAGGTATATAAGTATAATATATATTATATGAGTGGGTGTATTTTGATATTTAATACATATCTACCGGTTATCAACATTATCCAATATTGACTACCAATAGCAATAGATTTATCAATACCAATATTTTACAATTACTTTTAATCATTAGGTATACATGGAGGTACATATTATGTTTTGTTCATTTAGTTGTTTGATGATATTAAAATATAATTTTAAAATGAAGAACCACCAGTGATCAGGAATGTCTGGTTGATTTATTTTAGCTAGGTACTATAAAATGCACAACAGGGGATATTACGTTAAATTGAAGTCTAAATACGTCTAAAATATATTGTATGGTTTTGAATGGCGAAACAAAATTTAATTTCCATTTTTAATAATAATAGCCAACATTTATTTATGATAGTTAAAACTAATGGTTACATTGTGATAAGCCATGCAAATGCAATATTCATGTCTAACCCCTGCATTAGTATCATTACTCAATCACATAGAGATGTCCAGAATAGGCCAGGTGCCAGGTGATGAAAACTGTAAATGCATCACCTGAGAATCGAAGTTAAAAACAATAATGTTTTATTCCATGATATAAGTATTTAGATAAGTAAACTTATCGTGTGATTTGAGTTTGAATTATTTAAGAAATCATACGAAAAACGTCACGGGTCGCAAGCGAAAGAGGTTGATGGCGGAAGAGGATTTTTTTAACGTCACGGCTATCGTGAACAAACAACGGTTTACAACTGTAATGCTAGCTCCACACTCTCGCCGAGGTGAAGCGAGGCAGCGCGAGCACGAGAATGTAGTCGGTTTACTCGTGTCGCCTCGTCTCGTCTCGTCTCGCCTCGCCTCGCCTCGTGCGCGCTCCACTCCGAGTCGGTAATTTGGTCGCGAGTCAAAAGGCTACGAGACACGATTTTGTACAGCCCTTAGAAAACAACTTAGAAACAACTGAGTGAGACACGAGACTGCACGAGAGTGTAGACTGTGCATTCGTGCACTGCCTCGCCTCGCGTTAACTTGACAAGACTCTCGAAGAGGGGACCTCGCGAGAGTGTGGAGCTAGCATAAAAGACAATAAAGACATTTTAATAATCAAGACGCAACCACATGTTATAAATTTATGATGTGAACAAATAATATAAATAATCGTGTGCAATGTGAAAGATAGCCTGATGAACCATCTCACGGCTTATCGGCTTTTCGATCGTGTTGTTGAATCTCGACAACGATTATTGACGTCACGGCGACGGCCTCAACTCTTCCGAAATCGGAACCGACGCGTCGACGACGAGTTTCCGCGGATGCGCGCATACGTGACGTATGACCACTGTGACGCGAGAACAAAGGACTGTCGCGGAACG
>JALBXZ010000485.1:0-28410 GCA_027580255.1 Therioaphis trifolii
TGATCCATAAATGATAAAAGGATGTCTCTGTAAGTGCTGGTAATTTTTTTATGAAGAACTGGTAAAATAACCTGGTTAGTTTGAAAATATTTATTTAGTATTGTAAATTTAGGCAATATCCATTCCAAAAATAAGTAAAACAATTTAGTGAAAGGATTATTTAGTTGGTTATGGATAAATTCAGCCGCCAGTAATTTTTCTGAAAGCCATTTATCATCAAAATACAATCTAAGTGCATCCCACTGTTCTTATATCCGAGTAACAACGGTTGTTAGTGAAAGCCAACGGGTCTGCGAAGGATGTAAAATTTTATGAATTTTCACTTCAACAAATGTTTGGAATTGAACAAAATCACTTTGTCTTTTAGCACTATGGCTAAAAAAAGAATAAATGTTTCTCGCCAAGTCTTCACAGCTTCGAGGAAGTTGCTTGCATGCTTCACTGGCCACCAAATGCAAACTGTGACATATACATTTCATTGTATATATTCCTGGAAAACGTTCATATAACCGACTTACTACAGAATTATTTTTTCCGAACATAGCGTTACATCCATCTGAACTAAAGCCAATGACATTACTATCTAGAATATTATACTTTTCAAAACTTTTCATTACAGAATTAAATAAATTATTTGCTGTTGCTCCTGAGTTTGGATTATTTTTATCGTGTACTTGCACTAGATCCCAAAATCTGCTTACAATTCGTTCAACTTCAGTATTAAAGAAACGAACAATTACACATAATGTTGACTCACTGGCTATATCTGTTGATTCATCTATTAATATTGAAAATTGGTTATGCTGAAGTTTGTATGTAAGATTTTCTTTTTCACATGGTGCAATTACATTTTTAATTATATTTGTTGCCTTGGTTCTTTTAAGCTTTATTTGCTGACATATTTTGGAATCTGGAAATATATTTTTTAAAAGACCTTCCAAGTGATCTATACTATTAAAAGAGATATTATGTTCAGCTAAAAACCCCGTCAATTTTATTTCTGCTACTTTAACATCTTTATTGAAATCATCTTTATTCATACTTGTAAAATTGTCCATCATTAATTTAGACTTAAGAGGAGCGTTTCTTAATATATTTAAATGTTTAATACCTTTACTATGGTATTTTATAGTACTTAATTCAGACACAAATGTCACATTACACTTAATACATTTGGCTTTGAAATCATCATTTTCAACTGGTTTCAACCAACCTTTGAATTCCTGAAAGGACTTCCAGTTTGCCCTATACTTCTGTTTTCTATGTTTTTGATTAGGGTTAAAAAAATTAGATGTTTCAATGTTTTGATCTTGACTAGTTGAAGACAAGTCCTGTAAGCTTGATGGCTGCATTGGCTTACTCTCATTGTAAAATAAATACATATTTATATTTTTAAGGAACAGATAATACTAAATTTTAAACTAGTCTAATGAGAACTATTTAACTTACTGCTATTAATTTGTTTTTCTTCTTAACTGGTAATGGATCATCTTCAGAATCTGAGTTATTTATTTTGTTTTTTATTCTTGTCATCACAAAAAATAGATGTTTCAATGTTTTGACTTTGACTAGTTGAAGACAAGCCCTGTAAGCTTGATGGCTGTGTTGGCTTACTCACCTTTTAATATATAGGGGAAGGCGGGGCAGAACCGTACTACTAACTTCTAGGCACTGTAAAACTTACACCATTTGAAAAATTTGAAATTGGATTGCGTTAATATATCACAAATATTGTTAGCTTCATTATTATTGAAGCATTTAATTTAAACTCAAAAAAAAAATCCAAATTTTGAAAGTACAAAAAATACGATTTTGCCCCATAGGTGGGGTAAAACCGTATTAGTCTTGGGGCAAACCCGTATGGATGGTTTTATGATCTAAAATAGTAGAAATATAATAAGCACTCTTTGCAATACATATTAATATCCCCCTCCCCAATTAAAAATCCTGTGTTAAGTATTTTGCATTTCTACATTAGAATAAAAAAAAAAAAAACTCATTTAACAACTATTACTTTCACTTCATTATGAACAAAATTTTGTAGGGTAGTTCTTTACGATCTGTAACCTTACATAACAAACTTTTTAAATAACATTTAAACCAAACATGTTTAAATATTCATGTAAGTAACAAAATAATGAAAATAAAATAAACATTAAACTTAATACTTATATTATAAAATAAGATAAATAGGTAGGTCCCTACCTACCAATATTTAAAACGAAACAAAATAATAATATAAAGCAATATTTTAATTTCTTTATGAAGTAATATAGGTTCATAATTACGTACATAATTACGAACCATCTTTAATAAAAATATAAAGTTATCAAGTAAATTATAACACGTAATAATATAGCCACGTATAAAACGATGGGGCAATTCCGTATAGCATACGCTTTTGCCCCAACGGTTTTGCCCCACAGTAGGTGTATTAAAATTAACAGCAATTAACTAAAAAGTATAAGCAACATTCCTCCATATTATATCATTAAATAATCTGTACTTAATTTTGCGTAATTTGATGCAGTTTTTTTTCACATCAAACAATTATAAGTATCAAAGTTTTTAATGACAATATATGAAAAAAAATAGTAATTGCACATATTTTGTGATAACAAGAATTTGAGCGGTAATTTGTTAAAAATGAGGTTAATAGTTATCGATAACAATAACAATAACGGTCATGGACAAATAAACATCAATAATTTTTTTTCTATCTTGACTTATTGTTCAAAAAACCTTATTATACGGTTTTGCCTCTCGTACGGACTGATCCCGCCTTCCCCTATATATACTTATATTTTTAAGGAACAGATAATACTAAATTTTAAACTACTCTAATGAGAACGATTTAACTTTAAAATACATACTAAGCACATATAATATCGTAAAATACAAAATTTACTGAACCTACTGACACATTTTGATTTAAAAGAACTTTTTTATATATCATGTTGTTTTACAGACTTGGGTAGTATTCCAAATAGGTACTTATGACAGAAACAAAAATTTTTTTTTAATATAAATTTATGTATTTGAAAAAGTATATTTTATTAAATTACAGTGTATAGAAAAAATTAGTAAAAATAAAGTGTTCTTGATAACATTTTTCATTATTGATTATTTTCTTATACATTGTATATTTGTATAATATTTATTATTATTATTATTATTATTTTGTCGATTATGTTTATGAAATTATTAATAAACGGTTTAAAAGTATTATATTGATAAATATTATTTTATCATAATATATATTAGGTACGGTAATATGAGATCTTATATAGGTATACTCATATACGTATGTATATTAATATTGTATAATAATATTCGGATTATGTATTCGAAATACTTTTAAAAAGTATTTTACCCAAGTCTGTTGTTTTAATAAAACAACCACCATAATTTACTGCGTTTTTTGTGCTTTTTATGTGTATCATATTTAATCAATTAGTTCAATAGTTTCGGTAGTTAATTAATATTTAGTGTAATAACTACGTCTATATTTTTTTTATATGCACTTTTATAGAAAAAATATATTAATGTGCAAAATAAGCCACTTGCACATATAAATAGCATAAAAAATGCAGACAATTATGGTGTAAGTTTTTTTCATTTCCCGGCCACGTTTAAGAAACATACTTAAACAAGTATCCTACATAAAACCTTTTTACGTCTACGAATATAATATTTACCTTGGTCATTTTAATAAGGAACTTTTCCATAACTTTTACTCAAGTAATTAATCTAAATTCAAAATTGTAATTACTAATTTAACAACATAATAATAAATTATTAATATATTATAAATGTAATATGATAAAATTTATCAACAAAATGTGATAGTCCATAATGGACAAAGCAACAACACAGGAAAATCCGAACAAATTAAAAATAGACCTATGTATTTCACGCAGCAGCTGACTGCATAAGAAAACAATATATTTAAGCTTATCTATTATTTGATCATATTTAGATCTTCAAATCATAGGATAACTAAATCGACTGTAAAATTAATAATGAAATTCATTAATAATGAAAATAATTTTGATTAATTGGTAAATGGTAATATTGTTATACTTATAAAATTACCGTATTTTAACATACGGTAATACCTTTACTACCGTATACCGTATTAAGTTGAAATTTACCGTACAAATACGGTAAATATCGTACATCTGGCAACACTGGGAACTACATCAGGGTTGCCACAAAATTCAAATTTTCAAATTCCCTGACTTTTCCAGGTTTTCCAGATGGAATAAATCAATATTGTTTGTAAAAAAAATTTATTATCACTCCAGAAAATATTAAAAACAAATAATATTGTTAAATCAATTAATAGAAAAGGATACATTTACACAGTATAGTAGTTATAATGCATAACTATTTGTAAAATAATATAAAAACTAAATAAAATAACCGTTTATAACAATTAAAACTGTTTAATCGCCGACGAGAACCGGGACTCCTTATCATAAGGCGGTTGACTGCGCTGACTCGCACTATGGGAATTAGGTAGTGGATAAGGTGATAATGTAAATTGGAATGAACCGAAAAAAAGAACGCACCGTCTTAGTATCACTCGTGGTACATATAATAGTAATGATAATAATAATAATAATAATACGATAAAATATAATTCATATAATAGAAAAATGGGCGCCCTCACATATTGCACAACAGTGATACATTATCTTATACAAATAAAAACAAACAATTATACTTTACTAGTAATCAATTACTGATAACAATGACAATTATGACGAATTCACATTTCACGGCATACGCCACTCATCAGGATGGCCACCTGGAACGGACGACGACGACGGACGAACACAGCGTGTCGCGTGACGGACCAACAACTGACAGTTGGACGACCGGCAACTTGGGAAATAACAGGCGACAATATAGGCGCGACGGCAAAGGGCACGACGGCACAATAAGACTACGACAGTATGACCGGCGGCTAAGGCGCGACGGCAACGGCACGACGGCACAATAAGATTACGACCGGCGGCTAAGGCGCGATGGCAACGGCACGACGGCACAATAATAACGACCGGCGGCTAAGGCGCGATGGCAACGGCACGACGGCACAATAAGATTACGACCGGCGGCTAAGGCGCGATGGCAACGGCACGACGGCACAATAATAAAAAAGGTGTGACGGTACCAATCACGTGGCTTGACAGCGACACGATACCACACAAGACGTTCCAACAAGAACGCACGACGACCTCCGCTCAACAAAGCGACTCACAGACGAAAACAACTGCCGCAAAAAACGTCGCACGCCGAAGAACAGGGATGTTGCACACGCGGCCAAATAAACAAAAACGTGGCGCCGCGGGACGAAGAGCAAGCGCACCTATGCTCAACGGTACGCGGTTCGGAGGCGAGAGAGAGGCCTTTCAGCCGACGACAAAAACGATGTCGCGAACCGGTAACGCCGAGCATCAACAGCGGGGTGGAAGAGGAAAGTCGAAAGTTCACGCCGCCGCATTATTAAACGGTTAGATCGATACCGTGGTTGATCGCGTGGCGCGAAAAAGACCGCGATCCAATGTTAAGTTCAAACATCCTCCCCCCCCTGGGAGGCACTGCCTCACAGCGATGATCACAATCCAGTGGAATAGCAAAAGGACGAAGTAGCGGAGCGTCGGAGTGGGTGGCGTGGCAGTCCTAGATACATAATAATAATAAATGGATAACAAAAAACAAAAAAATCTAAAAATTACACAGAGTAGATAATAATTTTGACAAAATGACATGACATACAATGATGTCAACAAATAATACAACAAAAAATCAAATAGACAACATAATGCCTTAGCACAGACTATATATTATATATATATATATATAAAAGAAAAATATATGTAAAATAAATAAATAAATAAATAGAGTGATAACTTAAGCCAAATAATTATGAACAGTGCGTGGTTAGGCGGTCCCAGGTGTTGTCGGAGGGGCGACTGGCAAGGGTGCTAATTTAACCACAGGTCGGGTGACAATGCCGTGACTGGTGTATAACCGAACCACCCTTACGACACCGTCCGATCCCGGACATATTTCCGTAACACGGCCGAGACGCCACCCTAACGGAGGTGTATGTGGCTCCCGGATCAGCACTACGTCGCCAACGTTGATGTTTGGCTGGGGCGACGTCCATTTTACGCGGGTTTGTAATGTATGCAAATACTCATTCGACCAACGGCGCCAAAACGACTGGTGGCATTGGTCTAAAAGTTTCCATCGATCGATTACTGTTCGCCCCATGTCGATGTTCACGCGCGGCGGTACGGCAAGAAGAGGTTGACCGATCAAAAAATGACCAGGTGACAAACAGTCTAAATCATGCGGGTCGGTGGACAATGCAGCTAATGGGCGCGAGTTTAATACCGCTTCAATTCGACATAGAACGGTCGTCATCTCCTCGTAAGAAAAGGTATGAGAACCTATTACACGAACGAGAAGCCTTTTCGCGGAACGTACCGCGGCTTCCCAAAGCCCCCCGAAGTGAGGCGCGCCGGGAGGGTTAAAATGCCACGTGCATGAATGCGATCTCGATGATAGTATGTCCACTGATGGCTGACTGTTAATTAGTTGACGTAATTGCTTCGCGGCCCCGACAAAATTTGTCCCACAGTCGGAGAACACGTCGGTTGGGAGACCGCGTCTGGCGACGAACCGATTAAAGGCCGCCAGAAAGGCTTCCGTCGACAAATCAGTCACCAACTCCAAATGAACGGCTTTAACAGCAAAACATACGAAAATGGCGATGTATGCCTTAAAAATGCGCGATTTTCGCAGCTGAAGATCGCGTACCTGGAGTGGGCCAGCGTAATCCACACCTACGCGAGTGAATACACGACATTCAAGTACGCGCGACGACGGCAGTTCGGCCATGAGCGGTTGGGGCGTCGGACCGTCGAATCGCGCGCAAACAGTACACTGACTTATCACGGCGCGGATTACGGATCGTAATGATATTACCCAATATCGGCGATTAATAAGGGACGACATGACCCGAGGCCCTGAGTGGCATGTTAATTTATGCCAACGCCGACATAAGAGCAACGATAAATGCGAACTTTTCGACAGCAACACAGGGTGTTTTTGCTCGAATGGCAAATCTGACTGACGAAGTCTACCTCCTACACGTATAACACCATCATCATCGATGAACGGGCACAGGCGTGCCAAATGTTTGGCCGACACCCTCTTCTGCCGCTGTAGCTCGCGGCGCAAAACCATAAATGAAATACGTTGTGATTCACATATCACAACGCGTTCAGCGGCGTCAATTTCAGCACGCGAGAGGTTTAAATTACGCATCAGGCGACTACGCGCACTCGCGTCTACGAAACGTTTCATCCACGCTACGACCCGCAGCATATGGTCATACCCAGAGAACCTATCGAACCATTCGGTGGGGACGTCAGCCACACAACTGGTGAGGGATACAGGGCTAGTTTCGGGAAGGTCCTCGAGCGGGATTGGTGGGGGACCGAGTGGCCACGTTGACGGGTCGTCGCGAATAAATGGAGGGCCCTGCCAGTAAAGATCAAAATTCACTAACTCGGACGGACTTACACCGCGTGACGCACAGTCGGCGGGATTACTGCCAGAATCGACGTGACGCCACTGACACGCGGGTAGCAATGACCTAATTTGGTGAACTCGATTTGACACGTACTGCTTGAAGCACTCATGTGGTATTGTCAGCCACGACAAGACAATTGTCGAGTCTGTCCAAGCGTGCGTGCCAACAATATCGAGTTGAGGTGATAGAATTTTGTCAACGCGATGTAACCAACGCGCGAGTAACAGCGCGGCGTTGAGCTCGAGGCGCGGGATAGTGAGCGGTTTTAACGGCGCAAGTTTGGTCTTAGTTCCAATTAAAGAAATGGAATGAACTCCGTGTGGTCCTATGGCGCACAGATAAACGACAGCGGCATATCCGCGTTGGGAGGCATCACCGAACCCGAATAAATGACACGACATGCCTGTGATCGTGCCGAAATGTCGAGGGACTTTGACAGACGTAATGTGACGAAGCTCAGACACAAACTTGGACCACACGTTTTGGATATCAAGTGGTAACGGATCGTCCCAAGATAACCCATGCGCCCATGTACGCTGCATAATGAACTTGGCCAAAAAGGTACTGGGACCGAATAACCCGAGCGGGTCGAATATTCGCGATACGAGGGACAGCACGCCACGCTTGGTGTAAACTGGGGGCAATTCAACGTTTAAGGCACAACTGAAATAATCCCCGTGGGGCTGCCATTCGAGGCCCAGAACCTTAGTACCAATATCTTCCGCAGATTCGAATGGCAGTGGCCCTAACTTTCGGCTGTCTTCAGGAACAGCGTCCAGAACTGCTGGAGTGTTAGAAGACCATTTCTTTAGCTCCAACATTGATTTACCTAATGTTAAAATCAACTTGGCCTGCAAATCTAACGCGTCTACTACGGAGTCTGCGCCCACGCATACGTCGTCGACGTAGGTCTGATGCGTTAACGCATAACGAACACCCTCAGCGTCGGCGCAATCATCAGCCGCGATGGCGTGCAGCACACGCAACGCCAGAAATGGCGCACAGTTGACTCCATAGGTGACGGTATTTAGCTCGTATTCAATGAGCGCGTCTTGAGGGGACGACCTCCACAAGATGTGTTGGAATTGACGATGTTCCGTATTAATTAAGATTTGGCGGTACATTTTGCACACGTCAGCAGTGAAGACATACTGATGAACGCGGAACCGCGTAAGGACGTCGACAATATCCTGCTGAAGTTTAGGTCCTTGAAACAGGCAACTATTTAGCGATGGGGTGTGAAAACCACGAGCCGAGGCGTCGAAAACAACGCGAATTTTAGCATCATCAACATCTGGTCGAAACACAGCATGATGGGGGATGAAATATGCACCAGGGGACGTCGCTACGGACATATGACCTAAGTCAATATATTCAGACATAAAATCTTGGTACAACAACCTCAAAACTTTATTTGAAGATAGCTTTCGCTCAAGAGCCTCAAACCGTTTAACAGCCATATCTCGAGACCCGGAAAACTTATCAGACGTGACGTTTGCACGAAAAGGCAATGGCACCGAAAAACGACCCGACGGGAGACGAAAATGTTGAGTACGAAATATCTCTTCACACAACCCGTGGTCGGTGAATGACGCCGGAGCAGGGTCGGGCTCTTCGACGTGCCAGAAGTGTTCGACTAACGTTTCAATGGACACGGTCAGTGAAACGGGTAACGACTGCACCGGGCGTATATCGGAATGGGATAGTGGACCCATTAGGATCCACCCGAAAATCGAGCTGAATGCCTGCGGGATATTGGAGTCAACGACAATTTTGCGTCCATCCATGATCTCAGCATACACGTCACCGCCTAATAACATATCAACAGCCGAGGGCGTGTGAAATTCAGGATCGGCTAACGCTAAATCAGAATAACGGTCGCGAATGTCGATCGGCACTGCCACGCGAGGCACGTTTCCGGTTATCGACGGTAAAACCCATGACTTAAACGATAGCCCGGGTTCCGTCGCGAAACGCGGTCGAATCGAACACTCAACGATACCCTGGACGGTCGTAACAGGGACACCTGAAAGCCCGGCAACGGGTTGGGTCCAACGGCTATATTTTAAACTTAGTCGCGAGGCGCACGAGGTGGTCATCGCGCTTATCTCGGACGCGCAATCGACCAGCGCGCGCATAACTTGCCATGACCCGGAGTGATCTAGGACATGGACTAATGCGGTACCTAATAAGACGACAGGTGCGGCCTGCGATCGATCTGACGGCACGGAGTGCGAAGTGGACGTACACAAGGCTGCTGGAAGGGTCGACGAATTTGACCTATCAACATTTTGCGGTTTCGCGGCGGGATGCAATAATGTATGGTGATTGCGTGAACACGTATTGCAACGCGACTGCGATGAACATTTATTAGCCCAGTGATTGGTGCTAAAGCACAACAGGCATAAGCCCTGCCGGCGGGTCCACTGACCCCGCTCGTCCACCGACCACGACTTAAACTTGGGACACGACGGTACACCATGGTCACCCTTACAACACGGGCATATCACGGACGGTCTTGTAGACACAAGCGCGACAGATTGCCGTAGTTCATTACGGCCAACATTCTTCCCACCCGGTTTGCATTTATAATGGTTATTATTCGACGGATTGGTTGGCGCGCTCGCTTTCGATTTCCGATTATCACCGACTAATTCTAGAACCGACACGCGTGACTGAATAAAATCTAATAATGCGTCGATAGTCGGGTAATTAGAAGTTACCGTCGATTCGAACAATTTCCGCGTAATAACGGGCAATGCGCGAAACGCGATATTAAATAAAATAAAAGATCCCATATCGGGTACTTCAAGTGAATTTAGTAACGAAATGCTCTCGTTCAGCGTAGACGATAAATTGCCTAATTCCGACACGGATTCTTGGCCGGCCACCGGTATATTTAATAATTGTTCGATTAACGACGTGGCGACTAAACGTGGACGATTAAAACGGGAAGTCAGCGTTTTCATCGCTAGTTCGTAATTTTCCTCTGACACAGGAATGCGACGAACAGCGTCGGCTGCCGGGCCTTCGAGGCATCCTAATAAATAGTACATTTTTTCGACTTCGGATAAATTCGAACTGGAGTCAACAAGAGCGTTGAAACGATCACGAAAAGTGGGCCAGTACAGCACATTTCCATTGAACCGCGGTAATGGAATTTCCGGGAGGCGCGATCGCATGCGCTGGGCCACGTTAGTCGAAACGGACGACGGTGAACCCCCTTTTTCCAAAGTCTGGGCCATAAAAGCAGCATTTTGATAATCGGAGTTAGATTTACACAAACTGTCAGCGGTGGCGCGACACTCATTGATAAGCGCGCGTATTTCAGAGTGCGCGGTCGTGGAATACTCACTCTGTTGGTCTAACGCGAGAAGACATTCGAGAACACACTCGTCTTCTGTCTTAAATTGAGACCAGAAGGTGTCGAGATCATTTAAACTGGCCAAAAACGCGGGAACAACATTCGAATCTGTTTTTGTACGTTCATGGAGGTCATGAACGGCCTTAATACTAGCGATGGCCGTGGTGCGTTTAATTTCCGCACGCGTTTTCAATCGCGTCCAACGATCGGCGTCTTCGGCCATGTTACGGAAATTTATGTATATAAAATTAAATGTTTATATAATATATGTATATATATATATATAAATATATAACAAACGAAGGAACACGGCGATAATAAACACGCGTTTCAATCAACGTTATTGAAAACGTGCCCACACACGTTAACCACACCAGAACACCACTCGCACGCACTGTACGCACACGCAAATACCTAACAACAAGCGATCCTAAGACGACACAACTACCCGTTAATGCCCATAATGCTAAAGAGTCAATAGAGTCCGAAGACGCAACCACGCTCTGCTACCAATGTTTAATCGCCGACGAGAACCGGGACTCCTTATCATAAGGCGGTTGACTGCGCTGACTCGCACTATGGGAATTAGGTAGTGGATAAGGTGATAATGTAAATTGGAATGAACCGAAAAAAAGAACGCACCGTCTTAGTATCACTCGTGGTACATATAATAGTAATGATAATAATAATAATAATAATACGATAAAATATCACAATAAAAATGCGTTGTTTTTTATGTCTAAAAAAATGTTTTTAATTGGTGGGGGTGGTTTACTTCTCTTAATATCGCCCCCCCCCTAAGTGAAGGCTCAAATACGCCACTGGGGTAACTGTGAAACTAAAATTTGATCTAAATCTTCAATGCAATTTGCACCTGAGGAATGCTTGAAATAATTACCACAAAAATGTTTTTTAAAAGACCGAGAAAAATCAATTGGTGTAGGATTTGTATTATTACCATGTTGTTGGCGGAAATAACAAAATAAATTTTCTAAACAATCTTGATTTAAACGTCTAGTGTAAAGGACATAACTTTGATCTTTGGTTGGATTTAAAGAATGCCACAACATTTTTAAAGAAGATATTGAAATTAACCAACCATTAATAAAATTCATTCTGTGAGTAACATCTGGTCCATTAAATTTATTGATAACTCTTATATTTCTAAAAACTTCAGCCATTTTATCTAAATGATTAATTGTGAATGGGTATATTTAAATGGTCTATTGTATTCTTTAAGATTGGGAGTTTTTGATGAATTAAATATATCAAACAATTTGTTAATATTATATGAGACGTACCAGGTGTAGAACATGATGAATGACTTTCGTGTACTTCGATATTCGTTACTGGTTCATTTACACACTGCTTACTATCAACATCAAACAATGTTGGAATTGCATCTTTATAAAGTTGATTTCTCTGAAAATTAGAAAACATTTTACTTTCAAAATGTAAAGAACATAAACGATACTTCTGGTTGGAACCCAAATTGGAGATTGATTTAAGTTCATCACATTTGCTGTTCTTGATCCACATTGCTGATCTGACCGGATCTTTAGGAAATAAAAAAAAACTAAGGCTTTCCTTATCTACCATTTAGTGGCTTTTACAGTTAGTTATATAACATTTTGCGTATTGTTTAGGACGTTTATGAATATAAAACTCTTCCATTTTGCTGACGCAAACAAAAAAACAAAATAATAAGAAAAATGAAATGGTTCACGGCGTCTCGTAAATAAAACAAATATTGAAGAAATATGTATATATATATTATATTATTTAATAACAAACTATATAAATATATACATAAATAATTAATGCAGAATAAAAATGTGGTAGGTAAGTATAAATTCAAAAAATGTACGAATAGCGTAAAATCCACGTCCAACTCGTACAAGCGTCGAAAGCAGAGAACCTTTGTGTTCTATGATTTCTATGGTCTCGCCGAGAAAAAACCGTTACGAACAGTGTTTTTAAACGCAACATAAAAATTAAAAACATTTATATTCGATGTGTGGTCACACTGATTCAATTTCCAATATGTCGGACGATTTTTCGGGCGGCCAACGTGACGCTTCTGATTTCATTTATTCTGTGGCCTAACCGAGAAAATGATAAAATTATATTATAAAATGTAAATAAAAATAGAAAAATATCAAATTATGACATTACGTAATGATTAGACGTATACCTAGAAGATAAAAATATATGGGACCTTCCGGCGGCTTCCACTAGTTCCACAGAAAATCTATTTTTAATTTGTATACATATTGTAGTTTGTGGAATATTGGATATTTAATATTTATTGAAGTAATTTGTCAGTTGTCTAAACTGCAAGGCGTTGGTCACAAACGACACAAACTGAAATCGAAAAATTATAAATGCATAGTGCGTTCTTGTTTTCTTGGTTGTAGGCGTATTAGAATTTAGTGCATTAAGTACCTATATAGATTATTATTATACTATTATAATTTTTTGTCAGTAATAAAAATATAATGTCAGATTCCAATTACGCTGTTTTTTTATGTGGTAAAAAGCGGTTAAAGTTAAATGAAACAAACTATAAAAGACATTTGACTTTTTGTAAAGTGGCTAAATTAAAAAAAAAACCAATACCGTTGTGGATGTAAAAATTTTTTTTACAAAAAAAACGTTAAATAGATGAAGATGTACTAGAAACAGGTAAGTACAATATTATAAATGCTCATACTATTCCCTTCAAAATATTTATTATTATCATTACAAATATAAATACTTCTAATTAGAAAAAACAAAATTTCAGTTTTAGAGAAAAAAATAGGTAGGCACCTACAATAAAATATATGTTTATGAAGACGTGTTTATTGTCTTAATTAAATATTTTTTTAAATTTAGTTTTAACTCTAAATACAATTTTTTTCTTAGAATAATATACCTATTTAATATAGCAAATAAAAAAATGTCTGTCTTTCTTTATTCATACAACATTATAATTATTGTATAAATTCTATTTCTTTTTTTTAGAAATTGGCTTAAATTTGAGTGGTAAAATTGAATCAACTGCAGCGGTATTCTGTAACTCGATAAGTTAGTATCGACAAATGTCGTTAATGAGCGCTTATCGAATTTCGCGTTATGTATCGAAGTTTCTTAACGATAGTACGATTCTGTAATATCAGTTATTGCTAATTTTTCGTTACAAAAATAATCTTTACGCTACAGACAATTTCGTTAACCTTATCGAATAACTCAAAGAGTTTTATAAAATTAACCAATCAAAAACTATCCTATTGATAACCAAATTGTATTATCACGAAGTTTAATATAGATTTATTATTATTATTTTTTTTTGAATTTTCATTATTTTGCCGTCTTGCCGTAATTTCTCTTGGTAATAACTGGTGTTCATAGCTCATAAAGTACATAACTGCATTCAATTGTAATTACTCTGAAATCTGCATTACTAATATGATGAACGAAAGGTAAGAGAATATTATTAGTTACCTAGTTAACAGATATAAAGTTAAATATATTATATAGTTAAATAACATTTAGGCACCGTTTCCTAATAAAGTAAGTTTATTTGTACAGTATGTCAGTATCCATAGTGTACACATAATTATCCAATTTAATATTAATCAATTCATCTCTTTTTAATTAAACATACAACCTAGCACATATAAACTTTATAGTTGATACATAAGATTAATAAAATTAGTGAGTTAAATGTTTATAGGTCCTGTTTAATTCTTACAAATTATATGGTTTATACATTTTGGATATATTAACATGTATTGTATTATTTATATTTATATATTATAAAAACTTACTCATGCATTATTGGTGTTATTAAATGTACAAAAATTATTATAACTTTTTTTTACCAGTATGTCAATTGGTGGACCTCCCACTAAAAAAAAGAGACAAGGTCGTAGAAATAATAATCAAATTGAATATTTAGTGGACTATTTGATTCAACACCCAAATTTAGCATCAGGAAAATTTTTAAAAATGAATGCAAGAGATGCACTTCAAGGATCTTGGGAAGAATAAGTAAGGCAATTAAATGAGATGCGAAGTAACGGGCAGTCCGAAAAAAACATTAAATCTTGGAAAGAGGTTCGTACGATAGATGTCTAATATAGAATTCTTGATAAATAGTACTAACATTTTTCATTTGATTTTCATTGATTCATATTTTTATTTAATTTTAAGTTCAATACTATTACTCTACTATTTACATGTATATATGCCTTTTAATTAAATATCTATAGACTCACTAAATAGGTAGGTAATTTAAAAAACACTAAGTCACTTAATATTCTGAATAGTAGGATTTGAATGTTTATCTTAGATAGCTATATTGTTTATGGCATGTACTTCATCTACCAAAGTTTTTAAACAGTATGCTTTTGAGCCAAGTTTGGAGCTCAATTTTACCAACATTTGATGACCCGATAAATAACTCCAAATTTACCTAGCTACAATCACATATATTTAATATTTCACCATCAATAAACTTGAAATATTTAGACACCTCAAGCTTATACTAAATTTTTTATTTTATGTTCAAAAAATAGTCTTGGAGAGATCAAAAAACGAAAACATCAAAAAAAGTTAGTGCGCTTAGAAGTGCACGGGTGCAAACAGGAAACAAAAAAACTGATACACCTCAACTATCAGATTTGGATAAAAAAGTTTTAAGTATTATAGGAAATGAATATGTTGAAGGGACATTGTGTCTGGATTCATGGCCTGAAGAACAGGTATTTCAAGAATATATACATTAGAAGTTATACATTTTTTTTGAAATGATAACATATTTTAATATTAATTACTAATACAAACAGATTTGCATATCAAGTCATCAATCTGTTTAAATAGTTAAAGTAACTGGTAATTAATCATAGTAATAATATTAATAATTAAATAATATTAAAATATTAATCATATTCAACTCAAAAAAAGTTTTTGTTTGTCTTGGAAATGTATAATCTTATATTTTTAGGAAAATAATGTACAAAGGATGGCTTCAGGCGATAGTAGTATTTATCTAACTGAACCTGCACCTTTGAAATTGGTAGTAGATGAAGAAAACAGTAATCAAGGTTTGTAATTAATGCTATTTAAGCTTATATCTTCTTCTAATTTCTTCTTCAATATTCTATACCCTTCACCAACACCACCATAGTGATCTGTCACCCATTTCTTCTTTACTCATACTCTTATAATCTCTCATACTAATTTTCAATGTAGGTGATGATATTGAAACATTATTGGAAGAAGTTGAATATGAAACTGTTAGTTGTAGCTTTGTTGATAGAAATGAAAATTTAACACTTGGGGTATCTACCATTGAAGATCAGCAAATTGACAAAACTGCCGATAAAAGTAATATAAGGGGTTCTACAAGTTCTAAACGACCAAGTAAGTTACAGTGTTATTTTAATGTATAATTGTAGTCAGGGGCCAATTTAGGGTGTAAGCACCCCTATCTTTGTTTGTGTATTGATTAACTAGGCATATAAATATTATGATACCCATAAAAAATAAAAATTCAAACAGAGCAAGTGGTAGTATTAATAAGTACAACTGTTTTATTTTGTCTTAAAAACTTCCAGAAACAGTAAAACAAAATCTTAGAAGTCAGCTACAAACAGCGAGAAATACATTCAGTGGTATTGCAGATAAACAAGCTGATTCTATTAAAGTAATTGCAGATTCTTTATTTGTAATTGGAAAGGCTCTTGAAAAAATGGCTGATAATGATGTTCAAAGAACAGAAAATGAAAGGAAGATGTTAATATTGTATGAAAAAATACTTGAAAAAAAATAGCCTAAGTTACTATGAAGGATATCATGTAAATATTGTTAAAGTTATATATTTTTTTTAATCTTTAAAGAATTATTAAGTTTAAAATTAAAAGACTGAGTTTGTTTTAACATTTATTTTATTTTCAACCTTTGTACATTTCAATAAAATTAGCCCAAGTTACTATGAAGGATATCATATAAATATTGTTAAAGTTATATATTTTTTTTTATCTTAAAAGAATTGTTATGTTTAAAATTAAAAGACTGAGTTTGTTTTAACATTTATTTTATTTTCAACCTTTGTACATTTCAATAAAATTAGCCCAAGTTACTATGAAGGATATCATATAAATATTGTTAAAGTTATATATTTTTTTTTATCTTAAAAGAATTGTTATGTTTAAAATTAAAAGACTGAGTTTGTTTTTACATTTATTTTATTTTCAACCTTTGTACATTTTTAGTGTTATAATGTCCTCTTTTAGTTATTATCTTCTCCATCTCTTAAATTATGAAACTGATCTAGGATTTGTTTTTGTATCCGCCTAGCCACTGCTCTTGGACCACCTCGTTCATCAATGTGTGGTATATTTTCTAGATAATCATCCATATTTTGACATATTTGTTCAACATCTATATCGTCTTCACAATTAGGTAATTTATAATGAATTCTCATATTATGGAGCGTGGCACAAGCATTTACTATTCTGCCAGCTTTATCAGGAGCATACATTAGTACTCTTTGATACGAAAGGCACCTCCAAACACTTTTGAATACACCAAAAAACCGTTCTACCACATTTCTGGCCTTACAGAGATATTTAGTGTATTCAAATTGACGAGTACCTTCTGGATAATGAGGTAACGGTGTCATGAGCCATGGCTCTAATGGGTATCCAGCATCACCTAGGTAAAAAGATTACATAGGTAAGCAATGAAGTCAACAGTAGCAATAAAGTAACTTAAGTTAGAGTAGAAGTTAGTTTTTTTATACTTTAAAATATACATTTAAAAACACATTAGTTCATATGTATTAAAAATTAAAATACATTAATAATAAGATATATTACTAAATGCATCAATCACAAAATACTATTAATTTAATATTAATTATCTGTGGTTAATATCCAGATAGAACTCGGCAGTTTTTTTGTTAAGTGGAACAAGAAGGATTTTTGAAGTGAAAAAAACCACAAAAATAATTAATTACTTTTTGTTTATAAAGAGATGGATTAAATTATTTTACGATTATAACTTTATTTTAACCTTCTAACTAGGTAGTGCTTTGTTATACAAACTAACTAAATTACTTACCAATTAACCATGTACAACGTTCACCATTGTTATAATGAAATTCCATTCCCTTTCGTACGGCAGACACACTCCATATATATGAATCGTTGCGAGCCCCAGGATACCTGGCATTTATATTCAAAATTTTCAAATCCGGGTCAACAATCTTATAAAAGAAATTTATAACACGAGCTTTAAATTTTATAAAAATAAACAATTTTTATTTTACTGCTAACAGGTAATTATTTTAATACTTACTGCTTGAACATTGAGCGAATGATTACCATGGTGATTAACGTATGCCTCTTCGTGAACATTTGGAGCGAGAATATTAACATGAGTACAATCAATTGCTCCTAAAGTGCCTTTAAAAGGTTGGGGTGCAGCTTCAAATTTTTCCCTAGCTTTTTGTCTCTCAATGGCTGTCATTGGGAATTTTACCCACCGTCTCAAAAGACGCTGGTTAATAGCATTTGTCACACTACTAATAGACCGACTTACAGATGGCTGGCTTATGTTAAGGATAGAATTACCACCCAAACCTCTTTGGTAACTACCTTGCGCGTAAAAATGAACAGTAACTAGGAACTGTAAAAAAATATAGACAAATATTTAATGAACAGAAACATTATTTACATAAAAGAGAAACAAATAGTAACTACATTGCAGTTTTGTTAAGTACCTATGTGAGTAATATTATATAGTATAGTTATAACTATAGTTATAGTATTTAGAATACTTTTTAAATACTTTTTAGATATATTTGTATTTGAAAATCGAATACTTTTATGCTAATATTTATCAAAGTTAACTTACTTGCACTTCTGGAGATAACCCTGAAGAACGTTGACCTTGTAATAAGGGCCTAATAGCATTTATCACGTCAAATGCTAGTTCATGACTTATCCTAAACATAAATACAAACTCTTCACGAGGAAGATCAAAAGGATCTTGTGTATCTCTCAAAACCCTTCTTTCGATTCGCCGTTCTTGTTCTCTAACCCTTTCTTCCAACAGCATCAGTTCCCACCTTAAAAATTCTAGAGCCATAACGTGTATCTGAGAGAACGAGTTGGTAAGTAATAATTATTACATCCAAAATCGCAAGATTAAAATTTGAAAATTTTACGAATGCACGATAACAGATCAATGATAACACGAAATATGACGTTTTTCCTCTTATCCATCCCCGGTAAGTATTATCGAGGGGTCTTGATGGGTGTATTAAGTTAACGATATTTTATTTTCACTATCGACAGTTTTAACGAAAATAGTTGTTAGGTTAACGAATATCTGTAGTACAGAATCGCTTTTATCGATAATATTCGATAAGAGAATTTTCGTTAGCGTAACGAATCGAAAGTTGTCGTTAAGCTAGCTTATCGAGTTACAGAATACCCCTGCTGCAGACAATTGTGACTCTGTAGTTAAGTGTCAAATTAATAATGCACCGATGATTGATTCAGATAGTATTCATTTGGCTTCAAATTCATCTAGTTCTGGTAAGTACATATTATCTAATCTTCATTTATTTTGATTGAATAAACCATTTCACTTGTTTTTAAATTACAATTACTGAATTACCCATTACATAGGTACCTACTATAACTATCATAATAACATCTTTATCTGACAATCTAATATACACAATTTTGGATAAATTATAATTATTTTTTTCAATTTAGTTTTAACTTCAGATACAATTTTTTTTCTTACTATATACTTATTTAATGTATCAAATAAAAAAATATCTGTCTTGCTTTATTCATAAAACATTATAATTATTGCATAAATTCTATTTCTTTTTTTTAGAAATTGGCTTAAATTTGATTGGTAAAATTGAATCAACTGCAGACAATTGTGACTCTGTAGTTAAGTGTCAAATTAATAATGCACCGATGATTGATTCAGATAGTATTCATTTGGCTTCAAATTCATCTAGTTCTGGTAAGTACATATTATCTAATCTTGGTTTATTTTGATTGAATAAACCATTTCACTTGTTTTTAAATTACAATTACTGAATTACCCATTACATAGGTACCTACTATAACTAACATAGTGCAACCCACTACCGATAAATTATCTTGCTCGTTTATTTTTGCACTATTTAACTTAGATGATTCCAAAGATACATTATTTGTTTCAAAGATATTTTCTTTATTTAATTTATCACAATTTATTTTTTTTATGTCAGAATCGTTCGTTTTTGCGATTAATTTATTTAGTAATGAAATATTTTCGTCAAATTCGTTTAAGTTTTCGTAATTATTTTGAAAATTAACATCGGTATTATTTTTATCTAATTTTACAATTTTACTTTCTCCTTCACACTGCTTATTAGTGAAATTACACTCATTAGAAAAAAGTTTTGATTTAAAATCAAAAATAACTTTATCATTTATATTTATACATTGTAATAGAATTATTAAAAAAATCTATTTGTACGCGATATTTACTTACAAAATCGGTGCCTAATAATGGCGGTCCGGCAAGATTTGATACTAAGAAAAATTGTATTGGGAAAGTAAAATTATGAAAAACTATATCAATATCTATTTTACCCTCTACCTTTAGAGTTGAACCATTAGCTGTTAGAACTTTAAACATTTTTTGTTTCAATTAAAGAAGTTGTTGATTTTATTTGTTCACTATTTATGACAGAAATAGTCGCACCAGAATCTAATATGAAAGTAGTTTCTTTATTATTTATGTGTCCTAATATCTCTAATCTAATGCCTGAAGTTAGTACTTCATCAATAGTTTCAGTACAACTGGAAATTCGTTCACTATTTGATTTATTTGAATTTTTTATGATTGAATTTAAATTAGGATTTTCTATTGGAATGTCAAGAGGCGACCTAATATCTACCTCATGACTCACGCGTTTTTTCGATTATTAAATCGTGTTTTATTTGGATTATAATATTGATTTGAGCGACCTGGACTCATATCTTTACATAAATTATTGAATTGATTGGGGATATTTATTTGATTATTTGGGTAAGAGTTTGGTTTTGAATAATTAAATTTCTTATCGTCAAAATTTTGATATTGTGGTTTGTTAAATGTTCTATTATTTTCATATTGAAAACTAGAATATCTATTAGTACTAAGATTTTTTATATTATTACCATTTCTATAACCTGCCTTATGATTTTGATTAATCATGAAGTTTCTATTATTAAAGTTTTGTCCTTTATTAAAATTTGAATTTGCATGGTTATAATTATTTTTATTAGACTTATTCTGCACATTATTAAAATTCCTTCCTCCGTAATTATAAAAAATTACCATTATTATTATAACTCGTATTATCGTAATTATTATTATTATTATTATTATATCTTTTATAATTATTTTGATTTCTATTGATATTTCCATTATTATTGTATGATAATTGATTTGCCACAAAAGCATTTTGTTCTACCAGTTTTTGATTTAAAGACTCTATTTCTGCTTTAAGAGCATCATAGTTATGTATATTATTTCGTTCATTTGCAGTTGCTTTTGCCGATTCTACTTTTCGTAAATTATTTTGTAAATCTAACAGTGTATTGTTATTCATTAATGCAATCGGGTTATAGAAATCAGGTGGGAGAGCTTCCAAAATTAAATCAATTTTTTCCGACTCTGTCATATTTGGGTTTGCCTTACGGGCCAATAATTGAAAATCTGCTAAAAATTGCGAAACGGTTTCTGTTGATTTTAATTTTCTATTTGCTAATTTAGCTTTTAACATTCTAGTTCTACCCGGTGAAACAAAATGTTCTTTTAGTGCTGTCTCTAATTGAATCCACGATGGTGTAGGATTATTAATAATAAAATTTTGATAAAATGCTCTCGCGCTTTTTTTTAGATAAATAGGTAGATACATAGCTTTTTTATCGTCAGCCCACTCATTAGCAACGGATATTAAATTATAGTTCTCAAAAAAATCGTTGATACATTCTTCAGGTTCGCCATTATAAAACTCTGGTTTAAAGAAAATTGGTTTCGACATAATTTGAAAATTAGTATTAGATTTGATAGGAATTATTTGAGTTGGCAAATTATTCGATGTTTTAATAATATAAATATAACGAATGTTGTTTAGTTAAAGATTCGATTTGTTGTGATCCACAACTCAAATATCCTTGTGATTATTAATTAAATACTTAATCCTAAAAAGCACGTATGTAAGAGTGGCGCCTCTTTATAAAAATTAGTAAACTGTATGGCACTCGGCTTAGCAATTAACACGTCCGAGGTTGAGAAATCGAATAGGTTTCCAAAAATTATATTAACAAGACACATCTTCGGACGAGGCCATGTTAAGATCCGGGAGCCCACACCAAAGGAGTGGTGTTGGCCAAGACAACGGAAGACCCGATATAAATACAGCCACGGGATGCCATAGCAGAGAGACGAAGTATAGAGACAGAAGCAGAGAGACACCACCTCTTGTGCTATTCAAGTGCTAACGCAAATATTACCTGACCGTTATGACTTAGAGTTTATTGCTCAAGTCCTCTATCGCATGTAGGGATATTTTGTCGTTAACACTGAATGCATTTTAAAAGTATTAAAATAAATTGTAAATGTTATAAATTGTCTATTTTCGAAGTTTATCAATAAAGAAAAGTCTTAATATTATCTTATAAAAAAAGTGTCGATTCATTTCCGAGGAGATCGCAACAGAAAATTGGCGCTGCGGACAGGGTATTGTTCAAGAGGAAAATCTCCAAAGGAACCACTGTGGAATTGATCAATCCACAACTCTCGAACAAGACTCCAGAACATTGCCGATTTCAACGAGATGGACAGCACGTTTTTGTAAGCTAATATTAAGTATTTTGTTATGTAAATCGTCTCCCCTAAAAATCTATAAAAAAAAAAAAATATAAAAAAAAGAGAGAAACGGAGTAAAATAAAATTTAAAAAAAAAAAAAAAAAAAGAGTATTATTGAAGAATTATAAAAAGTGTTATTGAGTATTAAAAAGAGTATTGAAGAAATATAAAGAGTATTAATGAATATTAAAAAGAGTATTATTGAGTATTGAAGAATTATAAAGAGTATTAATGAGTATTAAAAAGAGTATTATTGAATATTGAAGAATTATAAAGAGTATTAATGAGTATTAAAAAGAGTATTATTGAATATTGAAGAATTATAAAGAGTATTATGAGTATAAAAAAGAGTATTATTGAATATTGAAGAGTTATAAAGAGTATTATGAGTATAAAAAAGAGTATTATTGAATATTGAAGAATTATAAAGAGTATTATTGAGTATAAAACAAAAGAGTATTATTGAATATTGAAGGATTATAAAGAGTATTATTGAGTATTAAGAGAGAATAATTAAAAAGAATTGAACAAAGAGAGTATAAAAGAAATAAAGAAAATAAAAGAATAAATAAAGTGTTACAAGAGAATAGATAAAAAAAAAAGTTATGAGAAGGGATTATTATGAAAATATTGATGAATTAATAGAGTATCTTATGAGTAATTATTATATTAAAGAATAAATGAGTATTAAAGGTTTTGACAATTGAGTATTAATGAATATTGATGAGAAAATAAAGGAAATATTAGACGAAATAATAAATCAGGTCAGTGAGAACGAAGAAATAGAATCATTTATAGGGAATACAGTTTTAGTCGAAGAATTAATTGAAGAAGAAAGTAATAAGAATAGTGAATTATTAAACAAGACGCTAAGAGAAATAAATTTAGACGAGTTTGTACAAAATCCCCATCAGAGACCCAACCGTCCAGGTACACGTAGTCAAAAAGATATAGTTCACACCCAACTTGTCCCCGCGAAAAGAGGAAAATTAACAAAAAAAATGTCACCGCCTTCAATAGTATTAACCATTAGCGAAGCATTAAATATTATACCGAAATATTCGGGCGATACCGAAGTATATCCTTTCATTAATATTTGCGAGAAAGTCTTGGAATCAGTCGACGCTGATCATGTTCCCCTCTTAACAAAAATGATTCAAGCATCAAAATTAATAAATAGAGCTTTTAATGTGGTCCGATATCGAGAAATTACATGCTGGGAGGAAATAAAGAAAATTTTATTAGATAGTTTCGAAGCTCCCTATGCTGCTAGTAACTTACAATTGGAATTAACTTTAATTAAAATGGGAAACGGAGAATCCGTCACAAATTATAACAATTGCGTAGAAGATATATTTCAAAAACTATGTAATGCCCTTACAGCAGGTGAAAACGCTGCCGATAGCGATGCCATTCGACGAAACGCATTTAAACAAGCATTAACAAGTTACATACGTGGGTTAAATAGTAATTTACAATTTAAAGTTGAAACAAAAAATCCACTAACATTAGAAATAGCTATGCAAATAGCTATAGCCGCAGAAAAAGAAATATTAACAAATCAGGCTTTAAACGAGTTAAGTAATCTAAATAGGAATAATTTTAATAATAATTATTACAACAGAGGAAATCGAACAAATTTTATGAACAATAATAACAATAATTTCGCACCAAATAATAGAAATAATTATCAGAATATACAGCCGCGTACTAACAATAATTTCGGAAATATGCAACATCGTTATAATGGTATTAATAATAATAATAATAATAATAATAATAATCCGCCTCAGTGTTATAACTGCCAAAAGATAGGACACATAGCTCGTGATTGTCGCTCGCGCCCACCGCGGAATAACTATAATAATTTTACAAGGCCACCTGCAAATTATAATAATGAATCTTCACCGTTAACTTGCTCATTCTGTCAACGTATTGGTCATAACATTGAAACGTGTTATACGAAACGTAATCATGAATTAAGGAATACTAATGTGTCGGGAAACGATGGAGCACCGATCGTGAACGACGCTCTCCGACCGGTACACCATATAACGTCGCAATAATAAATGAACCCCGTGTATTTCACATAACATCGGGATTAACAAATAATCATATAACTTGTAACTCGCCCGCGTTTCTAAATGAACATGCAAAATTATTAATTGACACTGGTTCCGATTTAAATATTATTCGTATTAGTTGCTTACAACCCGATGTATTGGTAGATGAACGTGCAGCGGTTAAACTTCGCGGTATAAATGATGTAATTACACAAACAATAGGAAAAATAATTATACCAATACATATAAATGAAAAAGAAATACAAACTGAATTTCAATTAGTAGGCAAGGACTTCCCAATACCGCATGAAGGCATTCTTGGCAATACATTTCACTTTCAAAATAAAACAATAATAAATAATAGAGATGGAACATTAATAATTCCCGAATTAAATAATGAAATTTGTTTTATGCTACAACCACGTACGGAAACCATGGTATCCATTCCGATAAAATTAATTAATAAAGAAAATAAAGATATATTAATTCTAAAACAAGAAATAAAAGAAAATGTATATTGTGGCAACATAGTTAATACAGTAAAAGATGATAAAAAAAACGTATCCATATTAAACATATCTGAACAAATACAGGAGATTAGGCATTTAGATTTAAGAAATATAAAATATGAGGAAGAATATGAAAATCATATAAATATTAAAATTGATAAAAACGATACAAACAGAATAAAAGAAATAAAGAAATTAATTAATACCGAGCACATGAATACAGAGGAACAGGACGCTATAATGACATTATGTGTAGAATACGCCGACATATTTTATTTAGACACCGATAAATTAACTGCCACTAACGCTATTGAACATCACATTAGACTACCCAGTAACCAGGTTCCCATATTAAAACGACCATACCGACTTCCTCAAGTACAAACCGCAGAAATCGACCGACAAATAAATAAAATGCTAAAAGATGACGTAATAGAATCATCCCGATCGCTTTGGAACGCCCCATTATTATTAGTAAAAAGGAAATTAGATTCTTCAAATGTAATTAAATGGCGAATAGTAGTAGATTATAGAGCACTAAATAACGTTACCATAAATGAACCCTACATTTTTTTTAGAATGAATGTACAACTTTTCCTTTTAAGTTTGGGTTACTGTCAACTACGTTTCAGCAGACAACCCCTACCTCAAGAATCAGGAATCTATTTCGAGAATCAAGGACCATTAAAGGTCATAACTTCAAAATGGGACCTCACCGCATATTTAGATCTTAACTTTTATAACATTAACGCACAGGAAACATTTTATAACATTAACTCACTCCATACTATTTGTGATAAGTTGATAACATATAATCAATCCATTGACAATTGTCTATTATTCGTTAAACAAGCTGAAATATTAGGTAAGGAAATAGAAACGAAACGAACTTCGATATTTAATACTATAAGTCATACTAAAAAAATAAGAAGGAGTATATCAGTTAAAACTATTGGTAAGGCAGCGCAATTACTTTTCGGCATATGCTATTTTAACTGTATTCAGAATACTGCAAAAAATATAAAAGACATAATAACATCAGGTACAAACGAAATAAAAATCCCAGAAAAACAAACGAAAGTAATACAATTACAACAGGACCATGAGGCAACGGTAATAAATAAAATAAATAAATTAAACGGAAAAAATGTTTTATCCAATATCTACGAATTAAAAAATCTAAAAACCGAGGTTGAAGTATATAATACAATAAATATTTTATTTTCACAAATAGGCATATTACTTAACCAATTTGCATATGAAACGAATACAATATTCGAAATAGTACAAGCTGCGCGAGTTGGACAAATACACCCTACTTTATTAAATCAAGACCAACTATTATCACAATTCAAAGACATAAAATTATACCTACCCAGTTGGACAGATTTACCCTTAGAAATCGACTCAGTAAATGCAAATGATATATTAAAACTTTCAGATATAGCAATATACTACACAACAGGAACTTTAGTTTTTAAAATTATGATACCATTGATATATCAACATGTATTAACATTATATCATTTGATACCCAAACCCGTGTGTAAATTAAATAACTGTGTCTATATAAAACCTAGTTTTAATTACGTAGCCATTAGTAAATCAAAGGAACTATATACGACATACGATAAATTCGATCATTTACAGTGTAAATGAACGCAAAATTTCCTCCTTTGTCCCGAAATTCATCCCTTACATCCACGTAATACCAGACCGAATTGTGAAATATTACTATTTCAAGATCCAAAAGAAGTTCCGGATACTTGCGAAATAATGTACGTACAATTAGCAACTTCCATATTCCACAAATTAAAATACAAAAATAATTGGTTATATACTACTATAGGAGAAACTATCTTTGTAACATGTGATACAGATCACCAGTCCACTAGTTTATTGTTGGAAGGAGTAGGATTGTTATCATTAAATGAAACTTGCAAAGCTTATGCCACATGAGATATCTTAATACCAGGAGAAATAAAAAATGATGATGAGTATTCAGATTTTATCCCCATTTCAAAAATACCAGGACTAGACGAATTATTAATGCAACCAATTAAAAATAATATCATGAAAATTAAACATATAAAATATAATCAAATGGATGAATTAAATGAAATAGCTAAGACACGTACCCAATTACAGGAATATAAAGTTATACAAGAGTTACAGGACAAACAAAATCATACACACCTACAAGATTATGTATTGTATGTAATCTGTTCAATATTTATTTTTATTATTATAATTTTTATAATTTATCATTCAAATAAATATATTTCAAAACGAATTCTACGAACAAGTACAACAATAAGAAATCCAATTGAAAATTCTAACATTAGCACTAATATAACTGATACAGTCACCACTGCCAATAATGAACAAATACTAAATGAACCTAATGTATCGATCCCCTTAGAGACTTATCCATTAATGTATCCAAAACTACAATCCGAGTTCTGACCGAAGTTTTTAAGTAATATTCTTGAGAGAGGACATAGGTGTATATATTATAAATAATTTTTTTTTTAATTACTAATCATACTTTATTTATTTTAGCTCACAATTCAAATTTGTGATAGTTGATTTCGAATTTTCACCCTTACCGGAAAAGGAATGGTTAGTTATCGTGGGCGCCATGACAAATAGTCTTGACAAATTCAAACCTGTACGATTAGAAGGGAAACCCAAAATCATTCGACCGGATGGGAAAATGACTGTGTTCCGTAACTGCAAACTTAATCGTGACAAGGTTAAACGACAAGTAAATATAGAATTTCGAAAGAAGAAGCCAGAGTTGCTTTCACGTATTATGGGGCAGTTTCATGAGAGTTTGAAAACCCTCAGGGGGACAGCAACTTGGACAACTACTTTTATAACGCATTACCTGCACGTCGATCATAGATACCCTATATTAGTTTATTGGAACGGACTCACGG
>JALBXZ010000486.1:0-28246 GCA_027580255.1 Therioaphis trifolii
TATATATATATATATATATATATATATATATATATATATATATATATATATATATATATATATATATATATATATATAATATAATTAAATAATATAGGTATACTTTTACTTTGTGTCGAATCAGACATGTTATTAGTGAGTAAGTATTCATCAAAAATAATAATACTATCAAAAAACACAAACCGAGAGGAAATTGTTTTATATTAAGAGATAAAAGTATACAATTTAATAGTAAGTAGGTATTGTTAGGTATTGTTTATGACACCCATAATTGCAAATGTATTTCACATTTTCAACTTATCATCAAATAACCAAATTAAAATGTTAATTAATATATGACTGGTATTTAAGAAATAATATAATGGCGTTGGACTATTTGTAAATTTATTTCACCACAATCAAAATCAGTGGTTAGTTGAGCTAAAATAATATAATTATTTATTATAACGCTTTGATTCGTAGACGGTTATAGTAGGTATATTTTTTAAATTTTCACTTACCATTGTAAAAGTATTTTGATTAGTTTAAAATGGACAAACACGGATAATTAACTATTTGCATATTTACTACCATGATAATATGTAAGAGTGTGTTTTAAGAGAAATTCAACAGTCATAATTCATGCAATTACAATTTTATCCTAGAATTAGGTACTGTTACATACATTTTGTGTTTTGATATAATCTGTACCACTCGAATTATAGGTACCTACGGAGTCGAATTAGAGTATTTTCTATTTAATAAAACAGTATAAATATTCAATTTCCTTTAGTTACTCATACACAGTGTGTTTGTAGCATATAATAGGTCCAGCAGAAATGTCCGATGTGTAGGTACCCGATATCATTGGTCAATGGTCTTCACACCAAAAGACAAAAGCCGACCTATAAATTATTATTTTGAACTAAATGGATTATATATACAGAAGAAAATAATTAAGACGATATCTGATTTAATATATAAATTATATAAAAGAAATAAAAAGAGTCAAATAATAATATGTTTTCATAATATTTAGTATTTCCTGGATCATCTCTAACACAAACTGTAAATAATCGATAATTGAATAAATAAATTGAATACAGTGTTTTAAAAGTCGGCGTTAATAATACACAGATAGGAACTACCTACCGAACACGAATATTAACAGAACCTAGAAAGTATTTGTATTTATTTTTTGCAAAAGCCTAACACTCTCATGACCAATTCTGTCATTAGTAACAAAGTAACATTTCAATTTTAATTCAATACTTACTTAGTAAATCATTCATTGTGAGTAATAATAACAGGTGGACAGCAAGAAACTACAAAACGATCAATATATATATATATATGACATGGTATAACGAACAAAAAACTAAAAAAAAAAAATTTATTACGCGTAAATTAGCGTAAAACGTATAATAAAACACGAATACACGATAAAAACTCGAGTAGTAGAGTGAATTATTAGTTTTTAATATATAATATACGACAAAAGTAATACGAATATACGATATTAAATTATTAATATATTATTTACTATTATTTCTCGAGTACTCTAGAGGTACAAAAAATCACAAAACACTTATATGAGTACACTTTGTATAAAAGATACACGGTCAAACCTAATGCGTTTAAATCATATAATATAACTATATAGGATTACAAACTAAATAGTAGTCAATCAGTAGTAGTCGGTAGGTAAAACGTAGCAATTTAAAACATTTTTATTAAGAAAACCTTTTTATTGATTTTATGCAACTTTACGAAGGAGAAAAATGTGGACGATTCATCTATCACAGAGTTCATAGAAAAAAATTTTGCACATTAAAGCATATTTTGAGGTAAGTTACCCCAGCACCGCCATATGCAAATTTTCACAATTTTTTTATCTAAACAATTGTACTATAATTTGTACCAATTTGAACCAACTAATTCAGAATTTGTACCGCAACATTTCCCCCGGAAAAACCAATTTTTCCGATGGCGTGCCAGGGTAACGTTACCCTGGCACCGCCATTCTAGCTAATTGATATTTTCGCCAATTTTCTTGTACCATTAATTGTACTATAATTTGTACTGACCACAAAAACCGATTCCGGAATTTGTACCGCAATATTTTCCCGGGAAAAACCAATTTTTCCGATGGCGTGCCAGGGAAACGTTTCCCCAGCACCACTTTTCCCTCCAAATGAACTTTTCTGAATTTTTTTTTTACCATTAATTGTACCATAATTTGTACCAATTTGTACCACAACTTTTGAAATTTATACCTGAAAATTTCCCCGGGAAAATCGATATTCTGATGGTGGATATACTATATAGATAACAAAAAATGAATCCTTTATTACTTTTATTTATAATATCAATAAAAATCAATAGAAATTAATGTTTAAAAACTTTTTAACATGATTAATAAATTCACGATTTCTATATATAAATATATATAATAATACTGTATTATGAAGCATATTAAATTGTGTAAATTAAAAACTCAATATCACTTTTATGCGATGCACTTACATTTATTACTTTTTTTTTTGTATCATCATAATGTTCCCATACATCATTTATTCTCAGTGCAAACGCTGAGTAATGTCCAATAGACGTTCGAAGGCCACTTCTTTGTCCACCGTGAAAAGCAATAGCACCTCTTAACATATATGTTTTGGTATCAACTATTAAATTTTTGGTTAAGTTTTGATGTTGACAATAGTTAGGTTTCACAAAATTTTGAGGAATTTCATCTAATTGGAAGTCTTGAATGTCACTAACACTTGTTTCAGCTTCTAAACCTAAAATAATTCATTGTTATAACATATTAAAATAATTTACATATAGTTCAAGAATAACTTAATATTTTACCAAATGGAATTGAGTTCAATTCAATCAATATGTGAGTGGTCGTATTCGATGTGATAATTCTTTCCATTCCACAATACACACACTTTTCGTTGTAGTTTTTAAGATATTCTTGAAGTTCTTCTTGAACTGATATATCTCTACCACATATTATATTGAGAGATAGTTTGGTTGACGACAAATCTACAGCTTTAACCGAGCAATAATTATTTTCACAGACACTTGTTCTTTTAAACGATGGCATATCCTGCATTATTTTTTCTACCATAGATGCTGCTGTATCGATTGTGTCAATTTTTTTAAGACCCCCAACTAATAATTGTACATCATTTTTAAAATATTGCAGGATTAGTTGTACTCGACTTCGATATATTTTTATACTTTGATTTTCGGTTGCTAACTGTAATGCAATATTGGCAGTTAAGTTTGATAGTTTGATGCTATTTAGATAATTTTTGAACTTATTGCTGTCAGCAACAGATGCTGCTAAAATTGATAATATTGAATCTAATGAGCATGTATTGTTTAATATTATTTTTCCAATACCCGGCATTAAAATTGGCCTGGTCATTAAGGTTTTCCCGTTTTTGAGAAGCATAATTGGAGTAATTTTTTTTTCATATTTAAATCAATCACTTCAAAACCGGGTTAACGAACAAGATACGAACGTGAAGATCTTTTAGATTTTGTATTAACATCTTGTGGCCTTTTCCTGCTCCAATGTTTAGTTGCACTTGATTCAGCTAAAATTGAGTTCACTTTGTCGCAACTAAGACATATTCGAACTTCTCCACATCCTTCTTCTGTATAAGGGACTGACACAGAACACCCAAATAAATGAACGGGTTTTTTACATTTAAGGCACTGATGAAGACCTGTAGGTACATCACCATTTTGACAAGGAACACATTGAGATTTAATTTCTGGGCTGTTTGTTTTTTCAAATAGAACATGTTCATTTTCTTCAATATTCGTGTTAAGTTCAAATAAAACTGGTGACTTTTCGCAAGCAATCTCTTGGCTATTAACATCACATGGATAAATATTATTATGAAATTTCCCTGATTCATTTACATGAGATGAAGTTTCTCTACATATTTCACTATCCTCAGATGCTCTCCCTTGAACTAGTAAATGATCTCCTCGGTAATATAAAATTAATTTTTCAACGAAAGCATCGACTTTAAGTGGCATTTGTTCATTTTTAAACACTCTGTGTTTAAGATGGTTAAAATTGCTCTCTATTCTTGAACTAGAAGATGTCTCTTTCCCATAACCAAACTTAACACCCATAATACCCAACCAGCAAGGAAATAGTTTGAACGTTTTTATAATGATTGATTCTAATTCAGGAAGATATTGAGCGTTGTCAAATTCACCCTCTATTCCATCTACAACAACTTTCACTTTATCGGCAATTTCCTGGGCCCATTCCTTAAATGATCCATTTAAATTTGCATCATTAAATTCATCTAATGTACTTTCTTCATTTATTTGTTCGTGACTAATGTAATCTGATGAATTTATTTCAATTAGATCTATCTCACTAGATGATATTAAGGATTGCAAATATGTTTTACTTTTTGCACAGCGTGTATCTTCTACACTATTTCTGTTTATAGAGATAACTTTTCCATCATATTTACTTAATATTACATTAAATAAACATACCAATATATTTTCAGCTTGACGAATAGAAGTACAATTAACCAAAAGTGCCATTGTACGTATAATTATTTGTTTTGTCCGAGGAAATTTAGTGTATTTAAGTCTTTTTGATGCCCCAGAAGTTAAATGCTTATAATTTGTAAATTCTGATGTACCGTCAAAGCCCCATTTTCAATGAAGTGTGCTTATATCTTGTAGGGGCATTGGCAGGCTTTGAAGAACTCTTTTAGAAGTACGAGTATGATATAAAAGGGATTGCAATTGAACCTAAAATAATTAAATAATATTGTAACGTAACTTAAAAATTAAAATTAATTTTCAATATTTTATTTTTTTAAGCAAAAATTATTTATGTTGTTCACCTCACATTTCTGTTCTTCGATTGTAATTTGTTTAGGATACGCATTAAACTTTTCAACAATAAGTCGATCATATGAAGGATATAAATCATGATTATGTTTTTTAGCGTTTTTAAGGAGCATATTTTATTGGAATTTCGATAACAAACATGAAATGATTAAAGAAAGACCTCATGTAATATTGAGGGGATTAACTCAAACAACGAGGACCTACTCGCGGTAATGTTTAAAGAGACTAAGTGTGATGTCCTATGTATACAAGAAACTCATAGGACCGAAGTAATGAAAACTACGAAAATAATTGGAATGAAACTTGTAAACATCAGACCACATAAAAAGTATGGGAGCGCTATATTTGTACGACTTACTATTCAGGTAACGTCAGCTTACTTTACAGAAGAAAACGACATCGAAATACTTACTATAGAAATGGACAAATGTACAGTGACCTCTATATACAAACCTCCAAATGCCCAGTTCTCATTTAAAAAACCCCCTAACTTTAACGCACAAAAAATAAATTTTGTCATAGGAGATTTTAATAGTCACCACACTAGTTGGGGATATATATATAAGAAACTGACGAAAACGGACACGAGGTTGAACTATGGGCAGAGACTACTAAACTAGTACTAGTCCACGATCAGAAGCTTCCCACGTCTTTTAATAGACGTACCAAATAAACTTACCAAATATCTACGTTTTCAATGAAATATTATTAATCGATGTTTTGAGCCAATGAATAAAAATTTGACGCTATAATCGATCTAACGGTGCTATGGATGGGGACATTGCCGTAAATAGCCCTCTATATATAGAAACTCTCTTCTGCCCGACAATCAACGGCCGGACAGGCATAATGGATCAGAGGTGACTATAATCAAGTCCCTTCGAATCACCAAAGGACCAAAATCGAAGTAAGATTTCGAGATCATACAATTCGGCCAGCAACTTAAATAATAAAAAAAATATACAAATATGTATATAATATAATATATAGAATAAATAATTGTCAATAACTTTAAAAACTTATTATATTTTATACATACCGATGACATGAAGCCCTTGCCCAGAGCGTTGTGAGAGTTCATAATGGACTGCAATATACGCCCACCGTTAATGGTTTTCTCAAAATTTTACGTCACATACCTATTATAGTGTGTTATAATAACACTCATAATATATAAAAGCATTTTACTGAAATAATAATAGGCGCAATATTGATCGTATAAAAAATGCTATATTCATTTATGCAGGTATACATTTTTTTTCTTTTCCAAATGATGACTCATGCCATGTATACCATTTATTGTTAATCAACATAATAATTTGGTGAGTGATATATTATAAATTTCAAAATACGTATCAGAACACTCGGAACAGTCGGAACATAAAACCAATTATCAATATTTGTATAAATATATTTACTTAACGGTAATATATATTATGCTTGTTGGTGATTAATAATAGATGAGTGTAGTTCAGTTGAATTGTACATAATTATAATATTAACACGTATGTGTGTACGTGTGTTTTTTACTATTTTATTCATAATTTTATTTATTTCCGTATGCACAGTCACTTTATGGGGCCCATAGTACTTATGTATTGGTCATTTATGTAATTGTTAACAGTTTCTCGTTGCATAGTCGAACTTATGGGATAGTTGGGTAGCTAACGGACACATAAAGTTATGTGGTCAATTTCAACTACATAAACCTTATGTGATACATTTGTAATTGATTTTTCAATGATATGATAAGGAAAATGTTGCACTCAACAATTCGTTTTTGTTTAATTTTATATCTGAGTTTTGACAGTTAATCTAATATTAAAATAATATTATTTTAAAATTGTATTTATAATTCTGTTTAACTAGTGTTTTGTTGGTAATATAGTATAGGTACAAGTATGGACGATTTTCTTAACTTTGTGGAGTATTTAGAATATATCGAATTAGAAATAGGTAATATCGATGATGATATTGAAAATAATAAACCAAGAAGATATCTTCGTAATGTCGATGACCCGTTTGAGCTATACAATGAAAATCAATTTTTAGATTCTGAACGAAGTGAAGAATGTATTGATTTTACTATGATGTGTGGTTTTTTTTTTTTTTTTTTTTTGTTTTTTTTTTTTTTTGTTTTTGTGTCTGTGTACACCATAACTACTCGAAATAATGCTTCAATTTTGAACTTCAGGGTATGTTTTCGTCGGCAAAACGAATATCGGAGGTACCTTAGAGAGGTCACAAGTGAAAATTCCCAAAAGTTTTCAAATGCCACGGGAAAAACAAACAAAAAATGAGGAAAAAACGGTACTTTTTGTGCAAAACCCGTTTTCGACGAAATCGATTTTTTTATTTAGCCGTTACTCAAAAACCAAAAATTGTAGATACTTGAAATTTTCACCAAATGTTTATATTGATATCGTCTATACGTGGTAAAATTTTTGAAAACTTTTGACTTTTTTTGAGCTTTTAATAGACAATTGAAATTTTCAACTTTTCTTTGTTTTTTTTTCTGAAATGTGGATAAAAAAAATTTGGCTGGACAAAAAATCTTGAAAATTTAATATAAAGTTCCTCATAAGAAGTACTTATCGGTTTAAAAAAAAATTCAAAGCGAAATGCACACCTTTTTTTTTATAAGCATAAAAAGTTCATATTTTTACGAAATGTGTAGAAAATCGCGAAAATTTGAAGTTATTTTGCAGTTGAAAATTCATAAAATTTTAAGTATTCAAAACTAAGAATTGTAAATTCGGTACAAAGTTTGACATACGTTTTCCTTCAATTATCTGTAAAAAAATTTGCACTGGAATAAAATCAAAAATTTTTATGAGTGTTTGAAATTACAATTTTTTCACATAACCGCGTAAAATAACAATTTAGGCATCATTGATTTTTGATATTTGTTCTTATTCAAAAAGTATAGGTCGTAGAAACTTAAAACTTTTACAAAATGTTTAAATAGGCATTTTCTTTACATAGTTGTATTTTCAAAATATTTCGTTTATTTTTTAGCTATTTATAGGCATTTGAATAATTCGATTTTTCTTAGATTTTTTTTTATAAAAGTCGATAACAATTTTTTGGCCCTACCAAATCGCTTGAAAATTTAATAGAAGGTTTTGAATAAGTTGATCTAAGAGTGATTCAAAAATTATTCAAATACATAGGCACAATTTTTTTTTATAAGCAGTTGAAGTTCAAAAATCGACAAAATTTGTCAAAATCACGAATATTTGCAAATTATTTTGTAGTTGAAAATGTATAAAAATTTTTGTATTCAAAGATAAGAAATGAAAATTTAATACAAGATTGTTAATAAATTTTGCTTACGATAAGTATAAAAATACCGCGATACGTTAAATTAAAAAAAAATTTGAATGATTGTCTGAATCTATAATTTTTACAAAATCAAAAATTGACGCGTTGAATAACGATTTACTATAAAAATATTATAGAATTTTGTTATTCTTCATAAGTATTAGCCGTACAAACTTTAAACTTTCTCCAAATGTTAATTTTGGCATCATCTATTCGTGGTATAATTGTTGAAAAGTTTTTAGCTATTTTTAAGACTATTTATCTTATTATTTTTTCTGAAATGTGAATAAAAATGTAATACAAGGTTCTTATGAAAGTTGTACTTACTGGTATAAAAAAAAATTCAAAGCAAAAGTCAAAATTTTTTTGTAAAAATCGTAAAAATTTGAAGTTATTAGATTCTGAACGAAGTGAATTTTACAGTTGAAAATTCATAACATTTTAAGAATTGAAAGATAATAAAGAAATGAGTACATGGATTTCCATAACTTTTCCTTTAATTATCTGTAAAAAAAACTCTACCGGAATATTATCAATTTTTATGTGTGTTTGAAATTAAATTTTTTACGCGATTGCGTAAAATCACAATTCACTGTGTCTAAAGGTGCCTAGTTATCACTTCATAATAAAAAGTAATAGTATTTTCAGTGTTATTCTTGGGAACGTTTACCTACAGCGGCAAGAACATTGTTGTTAGGAAGTAAAGTCTTTTAGAGTTTAAAAACTTAAAACTCCACTACATGACTTCTGTGCTAATCTAGTTTGATTTAAAAAAAAAAATAAATAAAGGCAAAAGCTTTATGTTTCAGTGTATAAAAATATTTAATTTTATTTATATGTTAAAAAAATCACAGATTTAACAATTATATCAGCACATGTATAATATGTGTACAAATATATTATTTATATATATACAGATTTATAAAATAGTGTCATTCACAGATTGTGATAAAAACGAAAAATGTAATGTAGTGAGTACACCAATGTCTGGTGATGTACAAGGAGTGATTGCGTTCCAATATATTTGCCATTTTAAGAATATCCTGTAACATAATATCAAAATAAGTTAATATTTACATATTATGTTTTTGTATAATAATAACTTTACAAAAAAATGTCTATATTATTTTTAGTGCATTAGTCAATAAATCAATCTAATAAAATAAAATATCTATGAATGATATATATTTATAAATAATTATAACATAATCTACGAGTAAAAACTATATTATATATTATGTGGAATATTTTGTATAAAAGTGTCTGTCGAATAAGAAAACATTTAGATAAAAATAATAATTTTAATAGGTACATACAATTATATAAATTGTATACATTTTTGTATAAAATTTAATCACATTCTCAATTATAATTCACCAAGGATGTAAACGTTGACTGGAAACTTCTAAAGTGAAATGTTTATGCAATAATTCTAATCTGATCTTTTGTAATTTGATTTGATGCCAAAATATGAAAACCTTATCATATCTGTCAACAGTTGCAAATTCTAACTCTTTTGATAAATGTTTATGAATTTAACTCATTTGAATAATATGACCAAAATCGTATTTCAATTCCAATTCTTTAATCTGTATTATATTCACATTGGAAATTTGTTTGGAAAAAAAAATCAGAGCCTGAAAAAAAAGGTGAAAAGAATTGTCAAACGTTTTTAATTAATGCAATTTGGAACAACATATTATGGTTTTATTAACTTAACCATACACTTAGAAACACTATACAATAATGGTTTTGGTGTAACATAAATATAATTAAAGTTATAAGCTTAAGAAAATACATTTATTTTTTATTTTTTCATTAAATTACTAAAAAATATTGGTTTGTGCTACCAAAAAAATAACGACGCTACGACACAGATAAAGTTCTTACCTATGCGTTGTGAAATTTTGGTAATTCTATTATAAATATTGAGGGAGAAAACTTGTCCCACGCTAAACAGATTTTGCTATGTTATACGTTTGTAAGACGGAGACAAAACATGCGGGTGTGGCGTCCTCTTAATGTTTTATAACAACCATAGGACACATCTATTAAAAGAAAAAATTATTTAATAAAGTATATTAAGTAGTAGATATATAATAATATTAAGATGTATTTACCTGATAATAATTAATAACAATGTAGGTATGGCCATGTTGAAGTGATATACTGCACTACTGCAGTAATTATTTTTACGGGCATATCTGATTTGAACACAAATAAATTCACTATTATGTACTGTCTCATTCATATAAAACAAAAAGTTTATCAAAACGAAGAAGAAAAAACATTTTCATGAACTATACAACAAAATAGGTATTAGTGTATTATGCACATATTTGTTATTTACCTGATGATGAATGATGATATCTGAATGCGTTTGTTATAACGCTGCAGTAATACCGTATAGTAGTAATGATAATTCGTACATAAAAATCAATCAGAGAAAACACTATTTTATTATAATAATATAAGGTTCGTCGAATACGGAATAACACGGAAAGAAGGATACAGCCATACAGGTACTAGGTACTCAGTAGTCGGTCAGTACTCACGTCGAAATAAAAATTAATAAGTAATTATTATTGTTTTTATTCGCATCGTTATAATGTGGTAATAATAACGGTTAGTGGTTACCTATATTCATTATTAACGGGATACGCGGTGTGCTAAGAGAAATCAGTGTCACCACGGATCGAGAATCGGCTGATCGGGCAACACTGTCTACCTACATTAGATTTTCGATTAGTGTAGTCACCCATGGGCCATGGCTGAAATATATAATGAAAGTCTAATATTTCAACCATGATTTTACCGTTTTAATGTTTTATTAGTAGAAGAAAAAAAGAGTACGTATATAACGCTTGTTTGCATAATGCACTTTGCTACACTAATGACATAAGTACATAACTCAAAAAACTTAATTTTACCCAAAACGAATTTGAAAATTTAATTTACAATAAAATTATGATAAATCATGTTTCATGTTAAGATTTCTTTAGAAACTTTTTTTAATAGATCAATGCTAATCACAGTAATCACACACTTAATAATTAATACCTATGCGTTCTTACCAAGCGAATAGTTTAATTTATCAACATAACTGTTGCATTCGAAACACAATGATAATAATTGGTTCTCGTTTCGTCAAGGTATGTTTATATTTTGAATATAATTGGTTTAATAATGGTTTCCGTTTGAGAATTAATTATTATTTCCATAATAAATAGTCATTTGAGTAATTAGTTTTTTTTTTTCTTAACAACTGTAAGTCGTTTCGTCAGATTGAAATATACTTGGACCAATACCTTTAACATTGTAAATGCATTTTGAACACACCAACCAATAATGGGCAACTGCTGTGCCTACACATTTCAATGCAATTATACAATGTCTAGGTATTAAGAACACTGTTGTACAATTTTCGGTGAGTACTTTATATGTATATACATTGAGAGTCACTATTTGTGATACATTTATCTATGACTTTTTTAATACTGGTTTACTTACTTAACACAATTCACCTATATTTTTTTAGAAGTCCTAGTACCCTAGTGCGAATCCAACATGCATTAATGAGGATGTGGATTTAAAATAGTATACTTAATTATGTATTATGCAGGCCACCATATATGTGATTGCTACAACCTCCAAAACTCATTGACAAGCAACAAGACAATGTATCGCAGGTAAAGTTACATTACCTATATTTTATACAATGTTTTTTATTTTTGTTTATGAACCAAGATGTACCTATGAATGATTAAAAAAATCAAAAATGAATAACGGTCATGTAGTTATTATAAATATTATTTTTATTTTTTTTTAAATTGTATTAAATTTCCCCCCTCTTCGTCCATGGCATTCTGGTCTTGATTTGTTTCCTATAACAGAATTTAATACTAGTTTGTATTTATTATAAATTATAGTGATTATACAACAAAACTAGTTCTGCAATGCATTAGTGTAGCATTGTCATGTTTAAGGATTATAGCTTTGTTATATTTTTTTATAAATACTTGTGGTGTATCCAAGATAGTTTTTTTCTGGGGGAAAGATAATCTGTTGCATTTTAAATTACTAAAATAAAATGATGTTAACACTTTGGGGTATAATTTGGTTATGCAAACAACATATTTTACCTATGTATCAGACATTATTTAATTAAATAAATAAAAATTTATAAAATTCTTAAAAAAATTTTGGGTGGGGCTGTAGGTAGCTCTCTAGGATACGCCGCTGATAAGTATATTATATGAAAAAATGGTCTGATTAAAATTGTCTGCTTGTTTATTAGTACACACTATTTCAATGCAGTTATTCCATGTGTTAATATTATTCAAATATTATGTATGGGCATAATGATACTTCTGAATCATAAACTTACCCTACTCTTCCTCTCATTAATCTTATCACGCAAGTCTCGCCTTCCTTTTATCGTTGTTGCAGTCTTCTGAAATAAATAAGGTTTTATTAATTCATAAAAATTCTAAAAACCTTATGCATTATAAAAAGCACAGTGATACCTATTATATTAAACTAGTACTATAGAATGATAATTCTGATTTAATAAATGTTGATAATGCAAAACACCACTTAATAAAAAATGTTGTTGGTATTTGAATGATTTAATACGAAAATACATATAGAGCGGCAAAGATAATTATATTATATAGTTAAATTTGAATAATAAAAAAAAAAATTCAGATTTCTGCTTATATAAAAAAGGATGAAGTTGATTAGTTAAATAATCATTTTCAAATTGTAACAAATTAACAGACACGTAATGTACCTAATTAAGACACTGTTATTTACAATTTAAAAATTACCTTCTTCTCTTGTCTCCACCAGCAACGCCCAAAATGTTTTTTTTTGCATACTTTGCACTCTTAAAAAAAATTAAATAAATTAAGGATCTGATAGTAATTACATAAATTACTCAATATACATACTAGGTTTTTTTTATTTTTTTGTTGGGGGGGGAGTTCTTTTCTTTTTCTTCTTTATTATTATCTAAATAAATAAAACAATTAAAAACTAAAAAAAAAAAATTACTTTGGCATGCTTACTTTGGGTTTCTTCATTGGCTATGTTATAATAATGGTTGTGCACTATGGTAGTCATCTATATAATACATAAATAACAGTTTTCAATATATTTGAATTATAAAATTGATAATATATTTTAAAGCATTCACAATCCAACATTTCAAATTATACTATTATGTATAACACATTAATTTAATTCTGTTAACAAAAGAAATAATAGATAATTACCTTAATTTTTAATGTTGTGTGATATATAAAAAATAAATGTTGAATAGAATCTAAAAGAAAAAATTTCAAATATTACCAAAAATAAAAAAAAAATTAAATAAATATAATTAAATATTAGTAGCTCCACACCAGCCACAAACCTCGACATTTTTGACTACATGTTGGTATACAAATATATACCAAATTGATAATTTATTCATTCTCCTTTATTAAACGATATGTAATGTGTAAAATTTTAAAAAAATATGTGAAGTTAAAATATCAAATTAAATTTATAAATTAGTTATGTTTTTTACTTCTTTTCTCACATTGCCTATAAGGTTCATTCACAGTAGGTCCAGTACAAACCTCTACCGTGTAAAGATTGTGGATTGTTAGTTAAAAATGATCAGAATAAACAAAATATTGAGGTTTTGATGGTTTTTTTTTAAATATATACAGAGTGTTCAAAAGTTTGGAAACGGTCATTAGACTAGTTAGGACTGATAAACAATAATGGTAAAATATTTAATCATTTCATTCATTATATCAAAATATTGTTGGATCAGTACCAATAATTGCAGTGACTGTATCCAAACTTTTGAACACCCTGTATATTAATAGCTTATTGTCATTAAAAATATACTAAATATTGACGAATTTTGACTGTGTAGATACATAAACTACAACTAAAGTAATTAAAGCAATTTATATTTATTTACTTTTATAATTATTTTTGATTATCATATACCGGCGTAGAATAAGGTATGTTGTAAATTATAATAATTGATTGATAGAAATCTAATGTTTCTCTGTTACTGGCATATTCATTATTTTTGTAGCCAAAAAATAAACCTCTAATGCACTTTTATTGGAAACCGTAATAGGTGGGTAGATGGAATTCATAGTGTACGTAAGCGTACATCGGGAATATAGAAAATTAAATTTTGTATACCAACAAAAATGTGTGTTTATTATTATAATCCTTTACAATCACGGTTATTAAAGACTTGAATTTAAAACTTAATTAAATTATTTACTGCACCTAATGAACATTTATTACATCCAACAAAAATTATTTGATTTATTCAAGATTTTCAATTTTGTATTTGTCAAAAATGTTTTTTAGACCTTAAAGTTTCATTAACGACTAATATTTTATCTAAAAAATCTTTGACGAATATGGTTATCCGTTGATAAAACATGAGGTTTTAATTGGTCAATATAAATTCATAAAACTATAGAGGGTTGAAAAAGAAGTTAACCTATCTAATTTATTTTCGATTATAAATTATAATACAATTATAGATAGATAATCTAGGTACACAAGGATTTTTTATAAAACGAATTGTAAGTAGAACCTTCTTAGGTATATGGATTCATTAAAATATATATGTACCATACATCCAAACAAATCCATTAATCGAGTTTGGTACATTATAAATAAACAATTTAATTAATGAGGTGTACCTAATATTATTATGAACCAACAAGTTGAAAACACAATAAAGTAAATCAATAAAATACACGTTGTGATTTTATATTTTTATATAATTTTATTTTATTATTTTTAATATTATCAAGCGTTAAAAAAAAATAATACTGTGGCGTTGTTTAACAGAAGAAAGCCGGACAATGTAAAAGTATTGATATTTATAAATTATATTTAATAAATTTCGTTCAAAATAAAAGAACAGCTCTGAGGTATGGCGTTAGGTCTTACGGATCACCTCCCGTAATTACGCCACTGCACCTCTCTACCTAGCTTTTATTAAAATTATAAATTTAAGCAGTTACTCACCTGAAAAACAATGTAGGTAGACCAATGAAAATTGTGTGTTAAGTTTCGACCTCTCTCGTCGACCGCTAAAAACACATTAAATCAGAATTGAAAATAAAATATGAAGTCGTCGAGTTGGTGCTGATAACTATAGGCAGGGCAAGGTATATAGAAAAAACCTATTTTGATATTTTGTTGCGCGTGTCGGCAATTACTTAACTTAACGATTGCAATTTTCGTAATTTATTGTCTTTACGCTCGATATAATATTTCCAGTTTTCTATCTATGCTGTTCGACGTATGTCTATATCATAAGATGTTCGCTGTAATAAATAAGATTTTTCTTTTGACTTTTGAAATTGCAACCGTTATCTGAAGTAATTGTCTACACGCGCAACAAAATATAAAAATAGGTTTTTTCTATATACCTCACCCTACCTATAGTTATCAGCGCCAACTAGACGATTTCATATTTTATTTTCAATTTTATTTTAGGGTGTTTTCAGCTATCGACGAGAGAGGTACTTGATTTCATCCGTTTCCTATACGCATCATATACATTGTTTTCCTGGTGAGTAACTGCTTAAATTTATAATTTCAATAAAAACTAGGTACAGAGGTGCAGTGGTGTACTTACGGAAGGTGATCCGTAAGATACATCATACCTCAAAGTAGTATTTTGAACGAAATGTATTACATATAATTTATAAATATCAATATTTTTGTATTGTCCGGCCTTTCCTGTGTTAAACAATGCCGGATGCCAATGACCATTTTAGTGGATCTCGCATAATTGTTAATGGGCGAATGTAAGTTCCCACACGAGATATAGCAGGTAAAAACTACCTCTAGGTATGCACACGAAAAAAAAATACAAATTTCTTTCCCACTTTTTTCAGACTTATGACTGACAACTTAGTTGGTATGGTTAAAATTTGTTTGTTCTTAGATTTGGTACAAATGTCTAATCCAATTTTTAATCGAATCCAGTATATTTTACGTATATTTTATTGATTTACTTTAATTATATTTTCAACTTTTTGGTTCATATTATGTACACCTCATATATTAAATTGTTTATTTATTATGTATTTCTAATGAAGAGGATATTTATATTTTTTTTTCCGTTTTTGTTGATTGTGAAATAAATATCTTTGTTTAAAGGTGTCTATTTACCATTTGGCTAAATACATACATATATGTAAATCCTATATGATGTTCGTATTACGACTCGTAAACGTGGTTTAGTACACATATATGTAGTCTTTTTTTATACAAAAGATCTAGCTGTAAGTGAACCGCAATTGTGGGCGTCCCGTACACCGTATTTTCGGATGAATCTCTTTTTTTCGGAAGGAACACTTGATTCGTGCAATAAAAAATGTAGGCAAAAAGTACTTATCCCACGGGCACGCGGGCTGATATTCGCGTTACGTTCATATATATTCTACATATAATATATGTAGAATATTATTTATTTAATTGTTCCCTCCTATATTATGTTTTGTATCACGACACGTAACCGATTTCCAGTGATAGTGTTGAGTTAAGACTCGTGCAGTTTTATCAATAAAACTAGCTGCCGGTGAAACGCCTTTCGGGATCAAAAGTATAAACATGATAAATTTTATTTACACGGACACCGCCGAAAGCGTTAGGTTTAACTACTCGATTTAACGTATATGGGTTGTGTCTAGAAGTTGGTCCAAATGTTTGGCTCGAGGAGCTCCGCTTTATTATCAATTTTTTTTACCGGGACGCCGCGAAAAGCGTTAGGTTTAACGTATATGGGTTGTGTCTAGAAGTCGGTTTATTAGAGTGAGGAAAATAGGAGCCGTTGTAAAACTACTATCGGTATCAAAAATGATACATTATCAAAGTATTTACATTATATATACCAAGCGTTCGGCTCGAGGAGCTCCGCTCCTCGGCCAGGACACCGACGAAAGTAGGATACGGTTTTTCTTTGAAAACACACATTTATACAATGAACGTATAGAGGATAAATCTAGAGGTCTAGCTGCCGGTGAAACGCCTTTCGGGATCAAAAGTATAAACATGATAAATTTTATTTACACGGACACCGCCGAAAGCGTTATATGGGTTATGTCTAGAATATGGGTCGTATATGGGCTGTGTCTAGAAGTCGGTTTATTAGAGTGAGGAAAATAGGAACCGTTGTAAAACTACTATCGGTATCAAAAATGATACATTATCAATGCATTTACATTATATATACCGAGCGTTCGGCTCGAGGAGCTCCGCTCCTCGGCCAGGACACCGACGAAAGTAGGATACGGTTTTTCTTTGAAAACACACATTTATACAATGAACGTATAGAGGATAAATCTAGAGGTCGGTTATTAGAGTGATGTAAAGAGTAATTCTGGTCAGTGGGGACGAAAAAAAAACTATTTTGAGATATTTTTTATCTTTTTTATATTTTAGTTATTGAGAACGCCGCCGTAAGTAGGATACAGTTTTTTTAACGGCTAGATGGCCGGTGTGAAACGCCTTTCGGGATCGAAAGTATAAACATGATAAATTTTATTTACACGGACACCGCCGAAAGCGTTAGGTTTAACTACTCGATTTAACGTATATGGGTTGTGTCCAGAAGTCGGCTCATTAGAGTGACGAAAATAGGAGCCGTTGTAAAACTACTATCAATTTTTTTTTACCAGGGCACTGTGAAAAGCGGGAGAGTCATTCCAAATGTTTGGCTCGAGGAGCTCTGCTTTATTATCAATTTTTTTTACCGGGACGCCGCGAAAAGCGTTAGGTTTAACGTATATGGGTTGTGTGTAGAAGTCGGTTTATTAGAGTGAGGAAAATAGGAGCCGTTGTAAAACTACTATCGGTATCAAAAATGATACATTATCAATGTTTTTACATTATATATACCAAGCGTTCGGCTCGAGGAGCTCCGCTCCTCGGCCAGGACACCGACGCAAGTAGGATACGGTTTTTCTTTGAAAACACACATTTATACAATGAACGTATAGAGGATAAATCTAGAAGTCGGTTATTAGAATGATGTGTGGTATCACCCGTATCGGATGATACGCGGTAAACCAAACTGTTTACCTTACCCCCGTACACTCTAGGTTAATGACTGTCTCTAGAATAAATTCTGATTAGCACTGTTAACCTTTGAGGTACGACGGTGCGCGTTTTTGTCGTTCTCCGTTCGTTTCTTAAATTGGAATGACTATTAGGACACCACAACCGGAGCACTATTCGGTTATTAAAAACCTCATTGACTATTAAGGTGTGTGGGTCTGAGCACTGTTCCAATATTAAGGGTAAGAACGAAGAAAGACTTTGAAATAATACTCGGGTTTTTAGGTCGGAAACACCTTTATTATATATTAAAACACAAGTAAAATAATTAACTAATTCGATTAAAATGGCCCGTACTATGATTGACGTTTCTCACGTGCAACCAGAGTACATACGTCCTCGCCGATTCACTCAGCGACAACGGGACCTCCCGTGCCTGCCTGTACGGCGGTGTTATATCGTAATTTAATCGCTGTCTCAGCACATATGCTTCACTGACCTAAGTAATATTTTGATGACTGTCTACTATATACGACAGTCCTCCTAGTTTTTTGAAAAAAAATGCCCTCATTTTTTAATGAATTTTTACACATAATTTCTTATTACTACATTAAATACTAACCTACTTTAACACTATATTACTGTCTCAGCTTATTCGCGTCGTTGACTATAAAATTATGCTTATATGTTAATTTAATCATACTATTCTAATAATTTGTTATTTGATGTGTGTTTTAAAAAAAAATATATGTATACATGTATTGATTGGTTCACAGAAAATGTGTAGTTATGGAAAACCATAATAATAACATTACAACAATTTAAATTAAAAAATCGATATTTCAACCGCCGTGATTGGTTTATAATTTATAAAATTAACTCAAAATTTTAATACAAGAAAAAAATCTACCTATGGCAATATTATGTGAGGATCTCGTAATAATTAAAAACATATAATTTGCAATTACAAAACACATTAATGATTATTATACATTTTTTTTTTTTATGAATATAAATTGAATAATAGTAATATTGTACTGTATGAAATTTTTACTCAGAACATAAATACAAGAATTTGTGTGAATACATATAAGGTTATAAAAATGTATTGATTGGTTCTTTTGTAGGAAAATGTTTTCTTAGAGATTGTTCACAGTTAGAAATATAATATTTTTATTTCGACAAATAGCAGTAAATGTTTGTTGTTTTTCTATGGTATTTTATTCTTCGATTCCGTGGTAGTTAATTCTTCTTTTTCTCTTTGTATTTCATAAGGTAAGTAGTTATTATCTTGGTTGTTTTAGTTTTTCCTTTTTTTTTTTGAATTTGATTTGTATTTCTTCCTTTTTTTTTTCATTCTTATTTTATTTTTGTATCTATTTTTGTTTTTGTTTCTTTTTTTTTTTTGATTTGACGGCAGTTTCTTCTTCGTGTCTTCGTATGAAAGGTGTTTGCTTATTGTTTTTTTTTTTTTTTTTTATAATTATTGGTTTATAATGTTTTTTTTTTTTTTTAATTATTGGTTTACTGCTTTTTGTCTACTTTGAAAATATTATACTCGCCCTTTGTCTCAGAAGATTGTTACGGCTTTTGTTTGTTGACTCGTGAATTTTGATTATGCTGAAAATACATTCTATTCTTTTTGTTTTTATTTACAATTTTTTTTTTTTTTTTTTTTTTTTTTTTTTTACATGTTTTTGAAATTTTATTATTTTCCTTTAAAAGTAATTTTTAACCTAACCTTGTGTTTAATTGCATATTGGTTAATTATACCTATTTTTTCCTAAAAGAGGGTTTTATAATACATTGTTTTGAACAAATTTAAATTTTATAGTTACATTAATTTTTGTTTTAAGGTGATATTTAAAAAAATTATTCTTGTTGTGGTTTAGTATAATATAAGAGTACTATGGTGTTTTGCCTAGTTTTCGTTTTTAGCGTTTTGTACTATGCTACACATACTATGCTTACATCTCTTGTCTGATCCTACGCTTGTGCGTTTGTTGTTGTTTTTTTTTTTTATATTATTATTATAAAAATGCATACTATGGCTAAATTGTTGTTGGCGTTCTGGAAAATGTAGCTATTATTTTTTTTTTTTTTTTTTTTAGCTTGATTTTGTTTTATCCGTGTGTTGGGTCAGTATTGTGGTGCAGTTCTTCCGAACGGCATCTCTAAGTTTCTTATATTATAAATTTTCTTCTTTCTTTCTTTCTTTTTTTTTTTTTTTTTTTTTTTTTTTTAATTATAGTATTTTTATTTAGTAATAGGTCTGCCCGACATCCGGGTAGATATTGAGTGGCCAATACGTGTGAATCAGCCCTCTGATGACGTGTTCGTATCGATTATGACGTCCATCGTCACAATATTGGAGAAAATACTGACCATAATGGATATATATATATATATATAGGAGACGGATTCTGAATAGCGACAAAAATAAATCAATAATAATTTATAATGGTTTCTTTCTCTTTTTTCTTTTTTTTTTTATTATTTTTCCTCCGGTTGTTTTTATTTATTTTTTACTGGGTGAGTACGTTTTTTTTTTTTTTTTTTTTTTATAAATTGTTAGTATTATTATTTATTTATTTATTTTAATCTAATTCTTCGTGGTATGGCTTTAGTCTGTCTACGTGTATAGTGTCCGTCGTTTCTTTTCCTTTTAGTGTTAATGCAATTTTGTAATTTACGTCCGAAATTTTTTCTAAAATTTCAAAAGGGCCTCTGTATTTGTGCGCCAATTTCTTTGTTTCTCCTTGTTTCTGAAATTTTATTTTTACTAGCACCTTTTGGCCGGGTTGGTATTCTACTTCCTTGTGGCTCTTATCATACTGTTTCTTTTGCTTAATTTGTTCTGCTTCTATTAATTTTGGTAATTCTTGCCTAATTTTTTGTAGTTGTATTATTTCTTCGATTCTATTATGGTCAGTTTCGGGTGGGAAGATTTTGTTGTCTAGAGGTTGCGTTGCCTCCGTGCCGTACATTAGGTAAAATGGGGAGTAACCAAATCTTGCGTGTGGGTGTGTATTATACGCGAATATAATCATTTTATAATACAGCGCCCAATTTTTTTGGTTATTATCGACGTAGTGTGTTAAGGCGTTGCATATAGTTTTATTCATTAATTCGGTCATTCCGTTGCTCTGGGGGTGGTAACTAGTCGAAAAAATTTGAGTTATTCCTAATTTTTCACATATGTTTTTTACTTCGGTATTTTTAAAATGTGTACCTCTGTCGCTGACGAAGTATTTTGGCGTACCGTAGGTAGTTATTATGTCAAATAAAAAATCGATGGTCGCTGCTGCGTCTGCGTTTGTAACAGCCTTTGCAAAGGCCATTTTGGTCGCGTTGCAAGTAGCCACTATTAAATATTTTTTACCTTTTGACATTGGTAGTGGTCCTAAATAATCGAAACATAGTCTAGACATGGGTTTTGTGTCGGTTAACGGAATAGGTTGTAATAAACCTGGTTTTTTACCGTTTTGGTTTTTTGAGAATTGACATGACGCACATGTTTTTATGAATTTGTTTGTGTCTTGTATCATTGTTGGCCAATAATATTTTTTCTTTAGTCTTGCTAATGTTTTGGTGATTCCAAAATAAAGGCTGTCTTATCTTGGTCCTCCCTTTTCACCGGAATTTGAAAATAAAATGGCCCGTACTATGATTGACGTTTCTCACGTGCAACCAGAGTACATACGTCCTCGCCGATTCACTCAGCGACAACGGGACCTCCGTGCCTGCCTGTACGGCGGTGTTATATCGTAATTTAATCGCTGTCTCAGCACATATGCTTCACTGACCTAAGTAATATTTTGATGACTGTCTACTATATACGACAGATGTAAAGAGTAATTCTGGTCAGTGGGGACGGAAAAAAAACTATTTCGAGATATTTTTTATCTTTTTTATATTTTAGTTATTGAGAACGCCGCCGTAAGTAGGATACACTTTTTTTAACGTCTAGATCGAACGCGTGTAGAATAAGTCTAGAGGTTGGTGTATTGGAGTGACGTATAGAATAATTACATAACCTCAGTGGCCGGTGTGAAACGCCTTTCGGGATCAAAAGTATAAACATGATAAATTTTATTTACACGGACACCGCCGAAAGCGTTAGGTATAACTACTCGATTTAACGTATATGGGTTGTGTCTAGAAGTCGGCTCATTAGAGTGACGAAAATAGGAGCCGTTGTAAAACTACTATCGGTATCAAAAATGATACATTATCAATGTATTTACATTATATATACCAAGCGTTCGGCTCGAGGAGCTCCGCTCCTCGGCCAGGACACCGACGAAAGTAGGATACGGTTTTTCTTTGAAAACACACATTTATACAATGAACGTATAGAGGATAAATCTAGAGGTCGGTTATTAGAGTGATGTAAAGAGTAATTCTGGTCAGTCGGGACGGAAAAAAAACTATTTTGAGATATTTTTTTATCTTTTTTATATTTTAGTTATTGAGAACGCCGCCGTAAGTAGGATACAGTTTTTTTAACGTCTAGATCGAACGCGTGTAGGATAAGTCTAGAGGTTGGTGTATTGGAGTGACGTATAGAATAATTCTGGTCACTCGGTTCGTAAACAAAAGCTATTTAGTTATTTATTCGGCCAAGACACCGTCGAAAGTAGCATACAGTTTAGGTTTAACGTCTCGATTTCACGTATATGGGTTATGTCTAGAAGTTGATATTGAATATTGAAAACTTACTTATAAATACTAAATACCTAAAGGTCTTACACATCATAGCCAATGTATTTCACCACTATCAAAAATGGTTTATATTCTACATGGGTGGATAATTGTTATGAAAATTTCTACGACTAAACTTTAAGACACTAATACTGCAATAAGTTAGTGAACACAATTCCTGCAAAAAATTTTGTTTAAACATTATTATAGTTGAAAAAGATCAACTTTATATTTTTATGATAATAATAAAATAAAATGCAAAGAAATGTTCAAATAGAAAGTGTAAATAAAACAGTGTTTTAAAAATGATGAATGTGCCTAAATTAATAAAATTCTTTGTAAAGCTCAGTTGATGTAATGAACATTATTTTTACTCACCGTAAGAAAATTTGAGTGCTCCACAATAAACATAAATAAATAAATTTGTATAAATTGACTGTAATTACAGTACCAAACAGTAAATGCAAACAGATTTGATTAGATTTATTCATGTGAGTTGGATAAGGGCAATGGAAGTAACTATCAACTTAATTATTATTATATATTATTTTTATATAAAATCAAGCAAAGAGAAGCAAGTTGAATCAAAATTATGAACTAACATGTTAACCATTTTTTGAACAGCTACTTAGGTCTGGTCAAAATATATTATACCCAATTTTGCTAAGAGAAAATCATTTTTAATGTAAATGTATATTACCATAGACAAAAGCCGATTATGTACGGGTCAGTTGAGTATTTACTATAGGATTTTCACATAATAGTTCTAACTACAATTTACAATTAGTGTTTTCTAAAGAATCATAATTCAGGGCTCTGAAGTAATGCACTTCAAAATTCCAAAATATGCGCTATAAATGGCACGAAAAAATGAAAAATAAGTATTTAACTTGAAAAAATTTAACAAAATCTAAAAAAAAAAAATATGCACTAAAAATCTCTTAATATTTTGTATTTAACATAATAATTATATGTAGTCGAGTAATGAATAATAATTGTTATGAAAATTTCTACAACTAAACCAAGCTTACTTAAAAAAAACATATATATATATAATATAATTAAATAATATAGGTATACTTTTACTTTGTGTCGAATCAGACATGTTATTAGTGAGTAAGTATTCATCAAAAATAATAATACTATCAAAAAACACAAACCGACAGGAAATTGTTTTATATTAATTATTATTTTATATTAAGAGATAAAAGTATACAATTTAATAGTAAGTAGGTATTGTTTATGACACCCAAAATTGCAAATGTATTTCACATTTTCAACTTATCATCAAATAACCAAATTAAAATGTTAATTAATATATGACTTGTATTTAAGATATAATATAATGGCGTTGGACTATTTGTAAATTTATTTCACCACAATCAAAATCAGTGGTTAGTTCAGCTAAAATAATATAATTATTTATTATAACGCTTTGATTCGTAGACGATTAATTTTTTTAAATTTTCACTTACCATTGTAAAAGTATTTTGATTTGTTTAAAATCGACAAACACGGATAATTAACTATTTGCATATTTACTACCATGATAATATGTAAGAGTGTGTTTTAAGAGAAATTCAACAGTCATAATTCATGCAATTACAATTTTATCCTAGAATTAGGTACTGTTATAATCTGTACCACTCGAATTATAGGTACCTACGGAGTCGAATTAGAGTATTTTCTATGTAATAAAAACAGTATAAATATTCAATTTCCTTTAGTTACTCATACACAGTGTGTTTGTAGCATATAATAGGTCCAGCAGAAATGTCCGATGTGTAGGTACCCGATATCATTGGTCAAATCTTCACGCCAAAAGACAAAAGCCGACCTATAAATTATTATTTTGAACTAAATGATTTATATACAGAAGAAAATAATTAAGACGATATCTGATTTAATATATAAATTATGATATAAAAGAAATAGAAAGAGTCAAATAATAATATGTTTTCATAATATTTAGTATTTCCTGGATCATCTCTAACACAAACTGTAAATAATCGATAATTGAATAAATAAATTGAATACAGTGTTTTAAAAGTCGGCGTTAATAATACACAGATAGGAACTACCTACCGAACACGAATATTAACAGAACCTAGAAAGTATTTGTATTTATTTTTTGCAAAAGCCTAACACTCTCATGACCAATTCTGTCATTAGTAACAAAGTAACTTATTCAATACTTACTTAGTAAATCATTCATTATGAGTAATAATAACCGGTGGACAGCAAGAAACTACAAAACGATCAATATATATGTATGACATGGTATAACGAACAAAAAACTACAAAAAAAAAATATATTACGCGTAAATTAGCGTAAAACGTATAATAAAACACGAATACACGATAAAAACTCGAGTAGTAGAGTGAATTATTAGTTTTTAATATATAATACACGACAAAAGTAATACGAATATACGATATTAAATTATTAATATATTATTTACTATTATTTCTCGAGTACTCTAGAGGTACAAAAAATCACAAAACACTTATATGAGTACACTTTGTATAAAATATACACGGTCAAACGTAATGCGTTTAAATCATATAATATATTATTATATAGGATACTAACTATATAGGATTACAAACTAAATAGTAGTTTAAAACATTTTTATTAAGAAAAAAACATAGCAAAAACGTACAAAACACGATAAAACTCGAGTAGTACACTTATAATATAACAAAATAAATAATAACAAAAAACTACAAAAACGCGTAAATTTTGTTCGCGTAAATTTGCGTAAACATATAATAAAACACGAATACACGATAAAAACTCGAGTAGTAGAGTGAATTATTAGTTTATATATTAAAAAAAGTAATACGAATAAGTAATACAAAAGTAATACAAAAGCAACGTTATCACGATACACGGGGCCGCGTTATCATCAGACGAAGAGTAGTGCGAATTGGCGGGAAACGATCACGGGGCACGTTTTTTTTTCAAAAGGAAAAATGAAAAATCGACCTTTTTTGGGCGCGCGAACGCGTAAAACGACGTCCGGGGACGGGGACAGAATATTTCAAATGAGAACGGAATTTTATAGTATGAGAAAAAGTAAAAAACGGCGTTTAAAAAATAGTGTCAAATTGAGGTTAGGTATACTTTTACTTTGTGTCGAATCAGACATGTTATTAGTGAGTAAGTATTCATCAAAAATAATAATACTATCAAAAAACACAAACCGAGAGGAAATTGTTTTATATTAATTATTATTTTATATTTTAATAGATAAAAGTATACTATTTAATAGTAAGTAGGTATTGTTTATGACACCCAAAATTGCAAATGTATTTCACATTTTCAACTTATCATCAAATAACCAAATTAAAATGTTAATTAATATATTACTGGTATTTAAGAAATAATATAATGGCGTTGGACTATTTGTAAATTTATTTCACCACAATCAAAATCAGTGGTTAGTTCAGCTAAAATAATATAATTATTTATTATAACGCTTTGATTCGTAGACGGTTATAGTAGGTATATTTTTTAACTCTTATTTAACATAATAATTATATGTAGTCGAGTAATGAATAATAATTGTTATGAAAATTTCTACAACTAAACCAAGCTTACTTAAAAAAAACTTTCAGACACTAATAATGCAATAAGTTAGTGAACTATTGTTTAAACATTATTACAGTTGAAAAAATATCAACTTTATATATTTTGATAATAAAATAAAATGATACAAAAGGTTCATACAGAAAGTGTTAATAAAACAGTGTTTTAAAATGAAGGTGAACATATAATGAACATTTTTTTTACTAATAAATTACTATAGATTGAATCAAAATTATGAACTAACGTTTCATACATTTTTTGAATAGCTACATAAGTCTGGTTAAAATATATGATACCCATTTTCCCAAGAGAAAATCATTTTTATTGTAAATGTATATATTACCATAGACAAAAGCCAATAAGGCACGGGTCAATTGAGTATTTACTATGGCATTTTCACATAATAGTTCTAACTACAATCTACAATCTGAAAAATGCATTCGGATATACCATAAAAAAAAAAAAAAAAACATTTTGTATAAATAATTCAACAATATAGGTATACCGTATACTTTTATTGTGTTGAATAAGACACGACGTATGACATGTTATTATTGAGTATTAAAAAAATAATAATACTATCGAAAAACATATTATGTGTATGAACATTTTTGGTGACACAAACTGAGGGCAAATTATATTAATGAGATAAAGTATCCAATGTAATGGTAAGTAGATTCTTTAATGGTAAGTAGTTTGTAATTCTATGGTACCTAAAAGTATTCTATTTAATAAAACAGTGTAAATATTCAATTTTACATAATATAATAGGTACAGCAGAAACGTTTTTCTTAAAAACTTTTTATCCATTGAAAAAAATAAAAACTATTTTGTATAACATATATATATATATATATATATATATGTCGAATCAGACATGTTATTAGTGAGTAAGTATTCATCAAAAATAATAATACTATCAAAAAACACAAACCGAGAGGAAATTGTTTTATATTAATTATTATTTTATATTTTAAGAGATAAAAGTATACTATTTAATGGTAAGTAGGTATTGTTTATGACACCCAAAATTGCAAATGTATTTCACATTTTCAACTTATCATCAAATAACCAAATTAAAATGTTAATTAATATATGACTGGTATTTAAGAAATAATATAATGGCGTTGGACTATTTGTAAATTTATTTCACCACAATCAAAATCAGTGGTTAGTTCAGCTAAAATAATATAATTATTTATTATAACGCTTTGATTCGTAGACGGTTATAGTAGGTATATTTTTTAACTCTTATTTAACATAATAATTATATGTAGTCGAGTAATGAATAATAATTGTTATGAAAATTTCTACAACTAAACCAAGCTTACTTAAAAAAAACTTTCAGACACTAATAATGCAATAAGTTAGTGAACTATTGTTTAAACATTATTACAGTTGAAAAAATATCAACTTTATATATTTTGATAATAAAATAAAATGATACAAAAGGTTCATACAGAAAGTGTTAATAAAACAGTGTTTTAAAAATGAAGGTGAACATATAATGAACATTTTTTTTACTAATAAATTACTATAGATTGAATCAAAATTATGAACTAACGTTTCATACATTTTTTGAATAGCTACTGAATTTTACTAGATAAATAAATTGAATACAGTGTTTAACTACAGATAAATAAATTG
>JALBXZ010000487.1:0-28095 GCA_027580255.1 Therioaphis trifolii
CCTCGGCAAGGACACCGACGAAAGTAGGATACGGTTTTTCTTTGAAAACACACATTTATACAATGAACGTATAGAGGATAAATCTAGAGGTCGGTTATTAGAGTGATGTAAAGAGCAATTCTGGTCAGTCGGGACGGGAAAAAAACTATTTTGAGATATTTTTTATATTTTAGTTATTGAGAACGCCGCCGTAAGTAGGATACAGTTTTTTTAACGTCTAGATCGAACGCGTGTAGGATAAGTCTAGAGGTTGGTGTATTGGAGTGACGTATAGAATAATTACAGAACCTCAGTGGCTGGTGTGAAACGCCTTTCGGGATCAAAAGTATAAACATGATAAATTTTGTTTACACGGACACCGCCGAAAGCGTTAGGTTTAACTACTCGATTTAACGTATATGGGTTGTGTCTAGAAGTCGGCTCATAAGAGTGACGAAAATAGGAGCCGTTGTAAAACTACTATCAATTTTTTTTTTACCAGGACACTGCGAAAAGCGGGAGAGTCATTCCAAATGTTTGGCTCTAGGAGCTCCGCTTTATTATCAATTTTTTTTACCGGGACGCCGCGAAAAGCGTTAGGTTTAACGTATATGGGTTGTGTCTAGAAGTCGGTTTATTAGAGTGAGGAAAATAGGAGCTGTATCAATGTATTTACATTATATATACCAAGCGTTCGGCTCGAGGAGCTCCGCTCCTCGGCCAGGACACCGACGAAAGTAGGATACGGTTTTTCTTAGAAAACACACATTTATACAATGAACGTATAGAGGATAAATCTAGAGGTCGGGTATTAGAGTGATGTAAAGAGTAATTCTGGTCAGTCGGGACGGAAAAAAAACTAATTTGAGATATTTTTTATCTTTTTTATATTTTAGTTATTGAGACGCCGCCGTAAGTAGGATACAGTTTTTTTAACGTCTAGATCGAACGCGTGTAGGATAAGTCTAGAGGTTGGTGTATTGGAGTGACGTATAGAATAATTACAGAACCTCAGTGGCCGGTGTGAAACGCCTTTCGGGATCAAAAGTATAAACATGATAAATTTTATTTACACGGACACCGCCGAAAGCGTTAGGTTTAACTACTCGATTTAACGTATATGGGTTGTGTCTAGAAGTCGGCTTATTAGAGTGACGAAAATAGGAGCCGTTGTAAAACTACCATCAATTTTTTTTTTACCAGGACACTGCGAAAAGCGAGAGAGTCATTCCAAATGTTTGGCTCGAGGAGCTCCGCTTTATTATCAATTTTTTTTACCGGGACGCCGCGAAAAGCGTTAGGTTTAACGTATATGGGTTGTGTCTAGAAGTCGGTTTATTAGAGTGAGGAAAATAGGAGCCGTTGTAAAACTACTATCGGTATCAAAAATGATACATTATCAATGTATTTACATTATATATACCAAGCGTTCGGCTCGAGGAGCTCCGCTCCTCGGCCAGGACACCCTTGAAAGTAGGATACGGTTTTTCTTTGAAAACACACATTTATACAATGAACGTATAGAGGATAAATCTAAAGGTCGGTTATTAGAGTGATGTAAAGAGTAATTCTGGTCAGTCGGGACGGAAAAAAAACTATTTTGAGATATTTTTTATCTTTTTTATATTTTAGTTATTGAGATGGCCGCCGTAAGTAGGATACAGTTTTTTTAACGTCTAGATCGAACGCGTGTAGGATAAGTCTAGAGGTTGGTGTATTGGAGTGACGTATAGAATAATTACAGAACCTCAGTGGCCGGTGTGAAACGCCTTTCGGGATCAAAAGTATAAACATGATAAATTTTATTTACACGGACACCGCCGAAAGCGTTAGGTTTAACTACTCGATTTAACGTATATGGGTTGTGTCTAGAAGTCGGCTTATTAGAGTGACGAAAATAGGAGCCGTTGTAAAACTACCATCAATTTTTTTTTTACCAGGACACTGCGAAAAGCGAGAGAGTCATTCCAAATGTTTGGCTCGAGGAGCTCCGCTTTATTATCAATTTTTTTTACCGGGACGCCGCGAAAAGCGTTAGGTTTAACGTATATGGGTTGTGTCTAGAAGTCGGTTTATTAGAGTGAGGAAAATAGGAGCCGTTGTAAAACTACTATCGGTATCAAAAATGATACATTATCAATGTATTTACATTATATATACCAAGCGTTCGGCTCGAGGAGCTCCGCTCCTCGGCCAGGAAACCCTTGAAAGTAGGATACAGGTTTTCTTTGAAAACACACATTTATACAATGAACGTATAGAGGATAAATCTAAAGGTCGGTTATTAGAGTGATGTAAAGAGTAATTCTGGTCAGTCGGGACGGAAAAAAAACTATTTTGAGATATTTTTTATCTTTTTTATATTTTAGTTATTGAGATGGCCGCCGTAAGTAGGATACAGTTTTTTTAACGTCTAGATCGAACGCGTGTAGGATAAGTCTAGAGGTTGGTGTATTGGAGTGACGTATAGAATAATTCTGGTCAGTCGGTTCGGAAACAAAAGCTATTTAGTTATTTATTCGGCCGAGACATCGTCGAAAGTAGCATACAGGTTAGGTTTAACGTCTCGATTTCACGTATATGTTTTATGTCTAGAAGTTGATATTGAATATTGAAAACTTACTTATAAATACTAAATACCTAAAGGTCTTACACATCATAGCCAATGTATTTCACCACTATCAAAAATGGTTTATATTCTACATGGGTGGATAATTGTTATGAAAATTTCTACGACTAAACTTTAAGACACTAATACTGCAATAAGTTAGTGAACACAATTCCTGCAAAAAATTTTGTTTAAACATTATTATAGTTGAAAAAGATCAACTTTATATTTTTATGATAATAATAAAATAAAATGCAAAGAAATGTTCAAATAGAAAGTGTAAATAAAACAGTGTTTTAAAAATGATGAATGTGCCTAAATTAATAAAATTCTTTGTAAAGCTCAGTTGATGTAATGAACATTATTTTTACTCACCGTAAGAAAATTTGAGTGCTCCACAATAAACATAAATAAATAAATTTGTATAAATTGACTGTAATTACAGTACCAAACAGTAAATGCAAACAGATTTGATTAGATTTATTCATGTGAGTTGGATAAGGGCAATGGAAGTAACTATCAACTTAATTATTATTATATATTATTTTTATATAAAATCAAGCAAAGAGATGCAAGTTGAATCAAAATTATGAACTAATATGTTAACCATTTTTTGAACAGCTACTTAGGTCTGGTCAAAATATATTATACCCAATTTTGCTAAGAGAAAATCATTTTTATTGTAAATGTATATTATCATAGACAAAAGCCGATAAGGTACGGGGGTCAATTGAGTATTTACTATAGCATTTTCACATAATAGTTCTAACTACAATTTACAATTAGTGTTTTCTAAAGAATCATAATTCAGGGCTCTGAAGTTATGCACTTAAAAATTCCAAAATATGGGCTATAAATGGCACGAAAAAATGAAAAATAAGAATTTAACTTGAAAAAATTTAACAAAATCTAAAAAAAAAAAATATGCACTAAAAATCTCTTAATAATTTGTATTTAACATAATAATAATATGTAGTCGAGTAATGAATAATAATTGTTATGAAAATTTCTACAACTAAACCAAGCTTACTTAAAAAAAACTTTAAGACACTAATAATGCAATAAGTTAGTGAACTATTGTTTAAACATTATTATAGTTGAAAAAGTATCAACTTTATATATTTTGATAATAAAATAAAATGAAACAAAAGGTTCATACAGAAAGTGTTAATAAAACAGTGTTTTAAAAATGAAGCTGAACATATAATGAACATTTTTTTTACTAATAAATTACTATAGATTGAATCAAAATTATGAACTAACATTTCATACATTTTTTGAATAGCTACATAAGTCTGGTCAAAATATATGATACCCATTTTCCCAAGAGAAAATCATTTTTATTGTAAATGTATGTATTACCATAGACAAAAGCCAATAAGGCACGGGTCAATTGAGTATTTACTATAGCATTTTCACATAATAGTTCTAACTACAATTTACAATTGAAAATAGCAATCAGTATTTATTAAAAGGTTTATACAAAAAAAAAAAAGGATACATTTACATATACGGTTTTTTTTATAACAATAACCCTAACATTGTTAGTATTGTGGAAATTAGTTTTTTTAGACGTGGAAAGCTCTTATTGTGACTACTCGATAACGTATTGTAGTTGAATACAGCAGTTAATAAGTACAATCAGATTCTGAAAAAAAATTATGTATGTACAATTAATATAATTTTTTAACGTTTTGTGGGTATAATTTTTGTAAGGCGACCATAGTATTAATGAGTTGAAATCACAACAAACAGGTACCTATAATAAATAAAAAACATATACAATAAATAAAAAAACATTTTGTATAAATAATTTAACAATATAGGTATACCGTATACTTTTTTTGTGTTGAATAAGACACGACGTATGACATGTTATTATTGAGTATTAAAAAAATAATAATACTATCGAAAAACATATTATGTGTATGAACATTTTTGGTGACACAAACTGAGGGCAAATTATATTAATGAGATAAAGTATCCAATGTAATGGTAAGTAGATTCTTTAATGGTAAGTAGTTTATAATTCTATGGTACCTAAAAGTATTCTATTTAATAAAACAGTGTAAATATTCAATTTTACATAATATAATAGGTACAGCAGAAACGTTTTTCTTAAAAACTTTTTATCCATTGTTAAAAAAACCAAGTTTCTATGGAGAAATTAAAAAAAAAATTGCATACGATAATGTAAGAAAAACACTTGGTTTATGAGTTACTGGTGGTGGCAGATAGACTGAGGTGCTATAATGTAATAAATTTTATATTGATAATACCGTATCGGATTCGTGGGAGATGCCGCCTATGGCTAGCAGACACTCATCACTCTAATAATTTAAAAGTTTGAAATTGGTGTACGTTAGAAAATGTAATATTTTATGTAGATGTTAATAATAAGTTCTTTTAAATATGACTAAAGCTCATCACCGTGGCTAATACATTTTATAATGTATTTACCAAAATATGCAAAAATATGCATTTAATGTTTATAAGATACACACAAAAATACAATTACAAAAAAAATATTTATTTATTGAAATCAGTGATTTATAACTGTGAATAAAAAATTAAATAATCTTATAATATAAAATCGGAAGGTAAACATAACCTCAATTTACCACTATTTTATAAACGCCGTTTTTTCCTTTTTCTCATACTATAAAATTCCGTTCTTTTTTGAAATATTCTGTCCCCGTCCCCGGACGTCGTTTTACGCGTTCGCGCGCCCAAAAAAGGTCGATTTTTCATTTTTCCTTTTGAAAAAGAAACGTGCCCCGTGATCGTTTCCCGCCCATTCGCACTACTCTCTGTCTTTTATTGATAACGCGGCCCCGTGTTATCTGTTATTCTCCGTGCTTTTGTCTTATATCGTATATTCGTATTACTTTTTTTAATATATTAAAAACTAATAATTCACTCTACTACTCGAGTTTTTATCGTGTATTCGTGTTTTATTATATGTTTACGCAAATTTACGCGAAAAAAATTTACGCGTTTTTGTAGTTTTTTGTTATTATTTATTTTGTTATATTATATGTGTACTACTCGAGTTTTATCGTGTTTTGTACGTTTTTGCTATGTTTTCTTAATAAAAATGTTTTAAACTACTATTTAGTTTGTAATCCTATATAGTTAGTATCCTATATCCTATATAATAATATATTATATGATTTAAACGCATTACGTTTGACCGTGTATCTTTTATACAAAGTGTACTCATATAAGTGTTTTGTGATTTTTTGTACCTCTAGAGTACTCGAGAAATAATAGTAAATAATATATTAATTACTTTTGTCGTGTATTATATATTAAAAACTAATAATTCACTCTACTTCTCGAGTTTTTATCGTGTATTCGTGTTTTATTATACGTTTTACGCTAATTTACGCGTAATATATTTTTTTTTTGTAGTTTTTTGTTCGTTATACCATGTCATATATATATATATTGATCGTTTTGAAGTTTCTTGCTGTCCACCGGTTATTATTACTCATAATGAATGATTTACTAAGTAAGTATTGAATTAAAATTGAAATGTTTCTTTGTTACTAATGACAGAATTGGTCATGAGAGTGTTAGGTTTTTGCAAAAAATAAATACAAATACTTTCTAGGTTCTGTTAATATTCGTGTTCGGTAGGTAGTTTCTATCTGTGTATTATTTACGCCGACTTTTAAAACACTGTATTCAATTTATTTATTCAATTATCGATTATTTACAGTTTGTGTTAGAGATGATCCAGGAAATACTAAATATTATGAAAACATATTATTATTTGACTCTTTCTATTTCTTTTATATAATTTATATATTAAATCAGATATCGTCTTAATTAATTTCTTCTGTATATAAACCATTTAGTTCAAAATAATAATTTATAGGTCGGCTTTTGTCTTTTGGTGTGAAGACCATTGACCAATGATATCGGGTACCTACACATCGGACATTTCTGCTGGACCTATTATATGCTACAAACACACTGTGTATGAGTAACTAAAGGGAATTGAATATTTATACTGTTTTATTTAATAGAAAATACTCTAATTCGACTCCGTAGGTACCTATAATTCGAGTGGTACATACTAAATGTATGTAACAGTACCTAATTCTAGGATAAAATTGTAATTGCATGAATTATGACTGTTGAATTTCTCTTAAAACACACTCTTACATATTATCATGGTAGTAAATATGCAAATAGTTAATTATCCGTGTTTGTCGATTTTAAACAAATCAAAATACTTTTACAATGGTAAGTGAAAATTTATAAAAATTAACCGTCTACGAATCAAAGCGTTATAATAAATAATTATATTATTTTAGCTGAACTAACCACTGATTTTGATTGTGGTGAAATAAATTTACAAATAGTCCAACGCCATTATAATATTTCTTAAATACCAGTCATATATTAATTAACATTTTAATTTGGTTATTTGATGATAAGTTGAAAATGTGAAATACATTTGCAATTTTGGGTGTCATAAACACTACCTACTTACTATTAAATTGTATACTTTTATCTCTTAATATAAAATAATAATTTATATAAAACAATTTCCTCTCGGTTTGTGTTTTTTGATAGTATTATTATTTTTGATGAATACTTACTCACTAATAACATGTCTGATTCGACACAAAGTAAAAGTATACCTATATTATTTAATTATATTATATATATGTTATACAAAATAGTTTTTATTTTTTTCAATGGATAAAAAGTTTTTAAGAAAAACGTTTCTGCTGTACCTATTATATTATGTAAAATTGAATATTTACACTGTTTTATTAAATTGAATACTTTTAGGTACCATAGAATTATAAACTACTTACCCTTAAAGAATCTACTTACCATTACATTGGATACTTTATCTCATTAATATAATTTGCCCTCAGTTTGTGTCACCAAAAATGTTCATACACATAATATGTTTTTCGATAGTATTATTATTTTTATAATACTTAATAATAACATGTCATACGTCGTGTCTTATTCAACACAAAAAAAGTATACGGTATACCTATATTGTTGAATTATTTATACAAAATGTTTTTTTTTTTTTTTTATAGTATATCCGAATGCATTTTTCAGATTGTAGATTGTAGTTAGAACTATTATGTGAAAATGCTATAGTAAATACTCAATTGACCCGTGCCTTATTGGCTTTTGTCTATGGTAATATATACATTTACAATAAAAATGGTTTTCTCTTGGGAAAATGGGTATCATATATTTTGACCAGACTTATGTAGCTCTTCAAAAAATGTATGAAATGTTAGTTCATAATTTTGATTCAATCTATAGTAATTTATTAGTAAAAAAAATGTTCATTATATGTTCACCTTCATTTTTAAAACACTGTTTTATTAACACTTTCTGTATGAACCTTTTGTTTCATTTTATTTTATTATTAAAATATATAAAGTTGATATTTTTTCAACTATAATAATGTTTAAACAATAGTTCACTAACTTATTGCATTATTAGTGTCTTAAAGTTTTTTTTAAGTAAGCTTGGTTTAGTTGTAGAAATTTTCATAACAATTATTATTCATTACTCGACTACATATAATTATTATGTTAAATACAAAATATTATGAGATTTTTAGTGCATATTTTTTTTTTTTAGATTTTGTTAAATTTTTTCAAGTTAAATTCTTATTTTCCATTTTTTCGTGCCATTTATAGCGCACGTTTTGGAATTTTTAAGTGCATAACTTCAGAGCCCTGAATTATGATTCTTTAGAAAACACTAATTGTAAATTGTAGTTAGAACTATTATGTGAAAATGCTATAGTAAATACTCAATTGACCCGTACCTTATCGGCTTTTGTCTATGGTAATATACATTTACAATAAAAATGATTTTCTCTTAGCAAAATTGGGTATAATATATTTTGACCAGACCTAAGTAGCTGTTCAAAAAATGGTTAACATGTTAGTACATAATTTTGATTCAACTTGCATCTCTTTGCTTGATTTTATATAAAAATAATATATAATAATTATTAAGTTGATAGTTACTTCCATTGCCCTTATCCAACTCACATAAATAAATCTAATCAAATCCGTTTGCATTTACTGTTTGGTACTGTAATTACAGTCAATTTATACAAATTTATTTATTTATGTTTATTGTGGAGCACTCCAATTTTCTTACGGTGAGTAAAAATAATGTTCATTACATCAACTGAGCTTTACAAAGAATTTTATTAATTTAGGCACATTCATCATTTTTAAAACACTGTTTTATTTACACTTTCTATTTGAACATTTCTTTGCATTTTATTTTATTATTATCATAAAAATATAAAGTTAATCTTTTTCAACTATAATAATGTTTAAACAAAATTTTTTGCAGGAATTGTGTTCACTAACTTATTGCAGTATTAGTGTCTTAAAGTTTAGTCGTAGAAATTTTAATAACAATTATCCACCCATGTAGAATATAAACCATTTTTGATAGTGGTGAAATACATTGGCTATACTGTGTAAGACCTTTAGGTATTTAGTATTTATAAGTAAGTTTTCAATATTCAATATTAACTTCTAGACATAACCCATATACGTGAAATCGAGACGTTAAACCTAACCTGTATGCTACTTTCGACGATGTCTTGGCCGAATAAATAACCGACTTTTCGTCGGTGTCCTGGCCGAGGAGCGGAGCTCCTCGAGCCGAACGCTTGGTATATATAATGTAAATACATTGATAATGTATCATTTTTGATACCGATAGTAGTTTTACAACGGCTCCTATTTTCCTCACTCTAATAAACTGACTTCTAGACACAACCCATATACGTTAAACCTAACGCTTTTCAAGGCGTCATGATGTGTAAGACCTTTAGGTATTTAGTATTTATAAGTAAGTTTTCAATATTCAATATTAACTTCTAGACATAACCCATATACGTGAAATCGAGACGTTAAACCTAACCTGTATGCTACTTTCGACGATGTCTTGGCCGAATAAATAACCGACTTTTCGTCGGTGTCCTGGCCGAGGAGCGGAGCTCCTCGAGCCGAACGCTTGGTATATATAATGTAAATACATTGATAATGTATCATTTTTGATACCGATAGTAGTTTTACAACGGCTCCTATTCTCCTCACTCTAATGAACCGACTTCTAGACACAAACCATATACGTTAATTCTAACGCTTTTCGCGGCGTCCCGGTAAAAAAAATTGATAATAAAGCGGAGCTCCTCGAGCCAAACATTTGGAATGACTCTCCCCCTTTTCGCAGTGTCCTGGTAAAAAAAAAATTGATGGTAGTTTTACAACGGCTCCTATTTTCGTCACTCTAATGAGCCGACTTCTAGACACAACCCATATACGTTAAATCGAGTAGTTAAACCTAACGCTTTCGGCGGTGTCCGTGTAAATAAAATTTATCATGTTTAGACTCTTGATCCCGAAAGGCGTTTCACACCGGCCATCTAGACGTTAAAAAAACTGTATCCTACTTACGGCGGCGTTCTCAATAACTAAAATATAAAAAAGGTAAAAAATATCTCAAAATAGTTTTTTTTCCGTCCCGACTGACCAGAATTACTCTTTACATCACTCTAATAACCGACCTCTAGATTTATCCTCTATACGTTCATTGTATAAATGTGTGTTTTCAAAGAAGAACCGTATCCTACTTTCGTCGGTGTCCTGGCCGAGGAGCGGAGCTCCTCGAGCCGAACGCTTGGTATATATAATGTAAATACATTGATAATGTATCATTTTTGATACCGATAGTAGTTTTACAACGGCTCCTATTTTCCTCACTCTAATAAGCCGACTTCTAGACACAACCCATATACGTTAAACCTAACGCTTTTCGCGGCGTCCCGGTAAAAAAAATTGATAATAAAGCGGAGCTCCTCGAGCCAAACATTTGGAATGACTCTCCCGCTTTTCGCAGTGTCCTGGTAAAAAAAAAATTGATAGTAGTTTTACAACGGCTCCTATTTTCGTCACTCTAATGAGCCGACTTCTAGACACAACCCATATACGTTAAATCGAGTAGTTAAACCTAACGCTTTCGGCGGTGTCCGTGTAAATAAAATTTATCATGTTTATACTTTTGATCCCGAAAGGCGTTTCACACCGGCCATCTAGACGTTAAAAAAACTGTATCCTACTTACGGCGGCGTTCTCAATAACTAAAATATAAAAAAGATAAAAAATATCTCAAAATAGTTTTTTTTCCGTCCCGATTGACCAGAATTACTCTTTTCATCACTCTAATAACCGACCTCTAGATTTATCCTCTATACGTTCATTGTATAAATGTGTGTTTTCAAAGAAAAACCGTATCCTATTTTCGTCGGTGTCCTGGCCGAGGAGCGGAGCTCCTCGAGCTGAACGCTTGGTATATATAATGTAAATACATTGATAATGTATCATTTTTGATACCGATAGTAGTTTTACAACGGCTCCTATTTTCCTCACTCTAATAAACCGACTTCTAGACACAACCCATATACGTTAAACCTAACGCTTTTCGCGGCGTCCCGGTAACAAAAAATTGATAATAAAGCGGAGCTCATCCAGCCAAACATTTGGAATGACTCTCCCGCTTTTCGCAGTGTCCTGGTAAAAAAAAAATTGATAGTAGTTTTACAACGGCTCCTATTTTCGTCACTCTAATGAGCCTACTTCTAGACACAACCCATATACGTTAAATCGAGTAGTTAAACCTAACGCTTTCGGCGGTGTCCGTGTAAATAAAATTTATCATGTTTATACTTTTGATCCCGAAAGGCGTTTCACACCGGCCACTGAGGTTCTGTAATTATTCTATACGTCACTCCAATACACCAACCTCTAGACTTATCCTACACGCTTTCGATCTAGACGTTAAAAAAACTGTATCCTACTTACGGCGGCGTTCTCAATAACTAAAATATAAAAAATATCTCAAAATAGTTTTTTTTCCGCCCCACTGACCAGAATTACTCTTTACAGCACTCTAATAACCGACCTCTAGATTTATCCTCTATACGATCATTGTATAAATGTGTGTTTTCAAAGAAAAACCGTATCCTACTTTCGTCGGTGTCCTTGGTCGCTTGGTATATATAATGTAAATACATTGATAATGTATCATTTTTGATACCGATAGTAGTTTTACAACGGCTCCTATTTTCCTCACTCTAATAAACCGACTTCCAGACACAACCCATATACGTTAAACCTAACGCTTTTCGCGGCGTCCCGGTAAAAAAAATTGATAATAAAGCGGAGCTCCTCGAGCCAAACATTTGGAATGACTCTCCCGCTTTTCGCAGTGTCCTGGTAAAAAAAAAATTGATAGTAGTTTTACAACGGCTCCTATTTTCGTCACTCTAATGAGCCGACTTCTAGACACAACCCATATACATTAAATCGAGTAGTTAAACCTAACGCTTTCGGCGGTGTCCGTGTAAATAAAATTTATCATGTTTATACTTTTGATCCCGAAAGGCGTTTCACACCGGCCATCTAGACGTTAAAAAAACTGTATCCTACTTATGGCGGCGTTCTCAATAACTAAAATATAAAAAAGATAAAAAATATCTCAAAATAGTTTTTTTCCGTCCCGACTGACCAGAATTACTCTTTACATCACTCTAATAACCGACCTCTAGATTTATCCTCTGTACGTTCGTTGTATAAATGTTTGTTTTCAAAGAAAAACCGTATCCTACTTTCGTCGGTGTCCTGGCCGAGGAGCGGAGCTCCTCGAGCCGAACGCTTGGTATATAATATAATGTAAATACATTGATAATGTATCATTTTTGATACCGATAGTAGTTTTACAACGTCTCCTATTTTCGTCACTCTAATGAGCCGACTTCTAGACACAACCCATATACGTTAAATCGAGTAGTTAAACCTAACGCTTTCGGCGGTGTCCGTGTAAATAAAATTTATCATGTTTATACTTTTGATCCCGAAAGGCGTTTCACCGGCAGCTAGTCTTATAATATAAAACGTAATATATAACTTCAATCTACTACTATTTTATAAACGCCGTTTTTTCCTTTTTCTCATACTATAAAATGCCGTTTTTTTTTGAAATATTCTGTCCCCGTCTCCGGACGTCGTTTTACGCGTTCGCGCGCCCAAAAAAGGTCGATTTTTCATTTTTCCTTTTGAAAAAGAAACGTGCCCCGTGATCGTTTCCCGCCAATTCGCACTACTCTCTGTCTTTTATTGATAACGCGGCCCCGTGTTATCTGTTATTCTCCGTGCTTTTGTCTTATATCGTATATTCGTATTACTTTTTTTAATATATTAAAAACTAATAATTCACTCTACTACTCGAGTTTTTATCGTGTATTCGTGTTTTATTATATGTTTACGCAAATTTACGCGAAAAAAATTTACGCGTTTTTGTAGTTTTTTGTTATTATTTATTTTGTTATATTATATGTGTACTACTCGAGTTTTATCGTGTTTTGTACGTTTTTGCTATGTTTTCTTAATAAAAATGTTTTAAACTACTATTTAGTTTGTAATCCTATATAGTTAGTATCCTATATAATAATATATTATATGATTTAAACGCATTACGTTTGACCGTGTACTCTTTTATACAAAGTGTACTCATATAAGTGTTTTGTGATTTTTTGTACCTCTAGAGTACTCGAGAAATAATAGTAAATAATATATTAATAATTTAATATCGTATATTCGTATTACTTTTGTCGTGTATTATATATTAAAAACTAATAATTCACTCTACTACTCGAGTTTTTATCGTGTATTCGTGTTTTATTATACGTTTTACGCTAATTTACGCGTAATATATTTTTTTTTTGTAGTTTTTTGTTCGTTATACCATGTCATATATATATATTGATCGTTTTGTAGTTTCTTGCTGTCCACCGGTTATTATTACTCATAATGAATGATTTACTAAGTAAGTATTGAATAAGTTACTTTGTTACTAATGACAGAATTGGTCATGAGAGTGTTAGGCTTTTGCAAAAAATAAATACAAATACTTTCTAGGTTCTGTTAATATTCGTGTTCGGTAGGTAGTTCCTATCTGTGTATTATTAACAGCCGACTTTTAAAACACTGTATTCAATTTATTTATTCAATTATCGATTATTTACAGTTTGTGTTAGAGATGATCCAGGAAATACTAAATATTATGAAAACATATTATTATTTGACTCTTTCTATTTCTTTTATATAATTTATATATTAAATCAGATATCGTCTTAATTATTTTCTTCTGTATATATAAACCATTTAGTTCAAAATAATAATTTATAGGTCGGCTTTTGTCTTTTGGTGTGAAGACCATTGACCAATGTTATCGGGTACCTACACATCGGACATTTCTGCTGGACCTATTATATGCTACAAACACACTGTGTATGAGTAACTAAAGGAAATTGAATATTTATACTGTTTTATTAAATAGAAAATACTCTAATTCGACTCCGTAGGTACCTATAATTCGAGTGGTACAGATTATATCAAAACAAAATGTATGTAACAGTACCTAATTCTAGGATAAAATTGTAATTGCATGAATTATGACTGTTGAATTTCTCTTAAAACACACTCTTACATATTATCATGGTAGTAAATATGCAAATAGTTAATTATCCGTGTTTGTCGATTTTAAACTAATCAAAATACTTTTACAATGGTAAGTGAAAATTTAAAAAATATACCTACTATAACCGTCTACGAATCATCAAAGCGTTATAATAAATAATTATATTATTTTAGCTGAACTAACCACTGATTTTGATTGTGGTGAAATAAATTTACAAATAGTCCAACGCCATTATATTATTTCTTAAATACCAGTCATATATTAATTAACATTTTAATTTGGTTATTTGATGATAAGTTGAAAATGTGAAATACATTTGCAATTTTGGGTGTCATAAACAATACCTACTTACTATTAAATTGTATACTTTTATCTCTTAATATAAAATAATAATTAATATAAAACAATTTCCTCTCGGTTTGTGTTTTTTGATAGTATTATTATTTTTGATGAATACTTATTCACTAATAACATGTCTGATTCGATACAAAGTAAAAGTATACCTATATTATTTAATTATATATATATATATATATATATATATATATATATATATATATATATATATGTTATACAAAATAGTTTTTATTTTTTTCAATGGATAAAAAGTTTTAAAGAAAAACGTTTCTGCTGTACCTATTATATTATGTAAAATTGAATATTTACACTGTTTTATTAAATAGAATACTTTTAGGTACCATAGAATTATAAACTACTTACCATTAATGAATCTACTTACCATTACATTGGATACTTTATCTCATTAATATAATTTGTCCTCAGTTTGTGTCACCAAAAATGTTCATACACATAATATGTTTTTACAAAAATTATACCCACAAAACGTTAAAAAATTATATTAATTGTACATACATAATTTTTTTTCAGAATCTGATTGTACTTATTAACTGCTGTATTCAACTACAATACGTTATCGAGTAGTCACAATAAGAGCTTTCCACGTCTAAAAAAACTAATTTCCACAATACTAACAATGTTAGGGTTATTGTTATAAAAAAAACCGTATATGTAAATGTATACTTTTTTTTTTTTGTATAAACCTTTTAATAAATACTGATTGCTATTTTCAATTGTAAATTGTAGTTAGAACTATTATGTGAAAATGCTATAGTAAATACTCAATTGACCCGTGCCTTATTGGCTTTTGTCTATGGTAATATATACATTTACAATAAAAATGATTTTCTCTTGGGAAAATGGGTATCATATATTTTGACCAGACTTATGTAGCTATTCAAAAAATGTATGAAATGTTAGTTCATAATTTTGATTCAATCTATAGTAATTTATTAGTAAAAAAAATGTTCATTATATGTTCACCTTCATTTTTAAAACACTGTTTTATTAACACTTTCTGTATGAACCTTTTGTTTCATTTTATTTTATTATCAAAATATATAAAGTTGATATTTTTTCAACTATAATAATGTTTAAACAATAGTTCACTAACTTATTGCATTATTAGTGTCTTAAAGTTTTTTTTAAGTAAGCTTGGTTTAGTTGTAGAAATTTTCATAACAATTATTATTCATTACTCGACTACATATAATTATTATGTTAAATACAAAATATTAAGAGATTTTTAGTGCATATTTTTTTTTTTTAGATTTTGTTAAATTTTTTCAAGTTAAATACTTATTTTTCATTTTTTCGTGCCATTTATAGCGCATATTTTGGAATTTTTAAGTGCATAACTTCAGAGCCCTGAATTATGATTCTTTAGAAAACACTAATTGTAAATTGTAGTTAGAACTATTATGTGAAAATGCTATAGTAAATACTCAATTGACCCGTACCTTATCGGCTTTTGTCTATGGTAATATACATTTACAATAAAAATGATTTTCTCTTAGCAAAATTGGGTATAATATATTTTGACCAGACCTAAGTAGCTGTTCAAAAAATGGTTAACATGTTAGTTCATAATTTTGATTCAACTTGCATCTCTTTGCTTGATTTTATATAAAAATAATATATAATAATAATTAAGTTGATAGTTACTTCCATTGCCCTTATCCAACTCACATGAATAAATCTAATCAAATCTGTTTGCATTTACTGTTTGGTACTGTAATTACAGTCAATTTATACAAATTTATTTATTTATGTTTATTGTGGAGCACTCAAATTTTCTTACGGTGAGTAAAAATAATGTTCATTACATCAACTGAGCTTTACAAAGAATTTTATTAATTTAGGCACATTCATCATTTTTAAAACACTGTTTTATTTACACTTTCTATTTGAACATTTCTTTGCATTTTATTTTATTATTATCATAAAAATATAAAGTTGATCTTTTTCAACTATAATAATGTTTAAACAAAATTTTTTGCAGGAATTGTGTTCACTAACTTATTGCAGTATTAGTGTCTTAAAGTTTAGTCGTAGAAATTTTCATAACAATTATCCACCCATGTAGAATATAAACCATTTTTGATAGTGGTGAAATACATTGGCTATGATGTGTAAGACCTTTAGGTATTTAGTATTTATAAGTAAGTTTTCAATATTCAATATTAACTTCTAGACATAACCCATATACGTGAAATCGAGACGTTAAACCTAACCTGTATGCTACTTTCGACGATGTCTTGGCCGAATAAATAACTAAATAGCTTTTGTTTCCGAACCGACTGACCAGAATTATTCTATACGTCACTCCAATACACCAACCTCTAGACTTATCCTACACGCGTTCGATCTAGACGTTAAAAAAACTGTATCCTACTTACGGCGGCGTTCTCAATAACTAAAATATAAAAAAGATAAAAAATATCTCAAAATAGTTTTTTTTCCGTCCCGACTGACCAGAATTACTCTTTACATCACTCTAATAACCGACCTCTAGATTTATCCTCTATACGTTCATTGTATAAATGTGTGTTTTCAAAGAAAAACCGTATCCTACTTTCGTCGGTGTCCTGGCCGAGGAGCGGAGCTCCTCGAGTCGAACGCTTGGTATATATAATGTAAATACATTGATAATGTATCATTTTTGATACCGATAGTAGTTTTACAACGGCTCCTATTTTCCTCACTCTGATAAACCGACTTCTAGACACAACCCATATACGTTAAATCGAGTAGTTAAACCTAACGCTTTCGGCGGTGTCCGTGTAAATAAAATTTATCATGTTTATACTTTTTATCCCGAAAGGCGTTTCACACCGGCCACTGAGGTTCTGTAATTATTCTATACGTCACTCCAATACACCAACCTCTAGACTTATCCTACACGCGTTCGATCTAGACGTTAAAAAAACTGTATCCTGCTTACGGCGGCGTTCTCAATAACTAAAATGTAAAAAAGATAAAAAATATCTCAAAATAGTTTTTTTTCCGTCCCGACTGACCAGAATTACTCTTTACATCACTCTAATAACCGACCTCTAGATTTATCCTCTATACGTTCATTGTATAAATGTGTGTTTTCAAAGTAAAACCATATCCTACTTTCGTCGGTGTCCTGGCCGAGGAGCGGTGCTCCTCGAGCCGAACGCTTGGTATATATAATGTAAATACATTGATAATGTATCATTTTTGATACCGATAGTAGTTTTACAACGGCTCCTATTTTCTTCACTCTAATAAACCGACTTCTAGACACAACCCATATACGTTAAACCTAACGCTTTTCGCGGCGTCCCGGTAAAAAAAATTGATAATAAAGCGGAGCTCCTCGAGCCAAACATTTGGAATGACTCTCCCGCTATTCGCAGTGTCCTGGTAAAAAAAAAATTGATAGTAGTTTTACAAAGGCTCTTATTTTCGTCACTCTAATGAGCCGACTTCTAGACACAACCCATATACGTTAAATCGAGTAGTTAAACCTAACGCTTTCGGCGGTGTCCGTGTAAATAAAATTTATCATGTTTATACTTTTGATCCCGAAAGGCGTTTCACACCGGCCATCTAGACGTTAAAAAAACTGTATCCTACTTACGGCGGCGTTCTCAATAACTAAAATATAAAAAAGATAAAAAATATCTCAAAATAGTTTTTTTCCGTCCCGACTGACCAGAATTACTCTTTACATCACTCTAATAACCGACCTCTAGATTTATCCTCTATACGTTCATTGTATAAATGTGTGTTTTCAAAGAAAAACCGTATCCTACTTTCGTCGGTGTCCTGGCCGAGCCGAACGCTTGGTATATATAATGTAAATACATTGATAATGTATCATTTTTGATACCGATAGTAGTTTTACAACGGCTCCTATTTTCCTCACTCTAATAAACCGACTTCTAGACACAACCCATATACGTTAAACCTAACGCTTTTCGCGGCGTCCCGGGTAAAAAAAATTGATAATAAAGCGGAGCTCCTCGAGCCAATCATTTGGAATGACTCTCCCGCTTTTCGCAGTGTCCTGGTAAAAAAAAAAATTGATAGTAGTTTTACAACGGCTCCTATTTTCGTCACTCTAATGAGCCGACTTCTAGACACAACCCATATACGTAAAAACGAGACGTTAAACCTAACCTGTATGCTACTTTCGACGATGTCTTGGCCGAATATAAATAACTAAATAGCTTTTGTTTCCGAACCGACTGACCAGAATTATTCTATATGTCACTCCAATACACCAACCTCTAGACTTATCCTACACGCGTTCGATCTAGACGTTAAAAAACTGTATCCTACTTACGGTGGCGTTCTCAATAACTAAAATATAAAAAAGATAAAAAATGTCTCAAAATAGTTTTTTTTCCGTCCCCACTGACCAGAATTACTCTTTACATCACTCTAATAACTGACCTCTAGATTTATCCTCTATACGTTCATTGTATAAATGTGTGTTTTCAAAGAAAAACCGTATCCTACTTTCGTCGGTGTCTTGGCCGAGGAGCGGAGCTCCTCGAGCCGAACGCTTGGTATATATAATGTAAATACTTTGATAATGTATCATTTTTGATACCGATAGTAGTTTTACAACGGCTCCTATTTTCCTCACTCTAATAGACCGACTTCTAGACACAACCCATATACGTTAAATCGAGTAGTTAAACCTAACGCTTTCGGCGGTGTCCGTGTAAATAAAATTTATCATGTTTATACTTTTGATCCCGAAAGGCGTTTCACCGTCTTATACTATAAAACGGTAAGGTAAACATAACCTCACTTTCCCACTATTTTTTAAACGCCGTTTTATCCTTTTTCTCATACTATAAAATTGCGTTCTCATTTGAAATATTCTGTCCCCGTCCCCGGACGTCGTTTTACGCGTTCGCGCGCCCAAAATAGGTCGATTTTTCATTTTTCCTTTTGAAAAAAAAACGTGCCCCGTGATCGTTTCCCGCCAATTCGCACTACTCTCTGTCTTTTATTGATAACGCGGCCCCGTGTTATCTGTTATTCTCCGTGCTTTTGTCTTATATCGTATATTCGTATTTCGTATTACTTTTTTTAATATATAAACTAATAATTCACTCTACTACTCGAGTTTTTATCGTGTATTCGTGTTTTATTATATGTTTACGCAAATTTACGCGAAAAAATTTACGCGTTTTTGTAGTTTTTTGTTCGTTATTGTTATTATATGTGTACTACTCGAGTTTTATCGTGTTTTGTACGTTTTTGCTATGTTTTCTTAATAAAAATGTTTTAAACTACTATTTAGTTTGTAATCCTATATAGTTAGTATCCTATATAATAATATATTATATGATTTAAACGCATTACGTTTGACCGTGTATCTTTTATACAAAGTGTACTCATATAAGTGTTTTGTGATTTTTTGTACCTCTAGAGTACTCGAGAAATAATAGTAAATAATATATTAATAATTTAATATCGTATATTCGTATTACTTTTGTCGTATATTATATATTAAAAACTAATAATTCACTCTACTACTCGAGTTTTTATCGTGTATTCGTGTTTTATTATACGTTTTACGCTAATTTACGCGTAATATATTTTTTTTTTTTAGTTTTTTGTTCGTTATACCATGTCATATATATATATATTGATCGTTTTGTAGTTTCTTGCTGTCCACCGGTTATTATTACTCATAATGAATGATTTACTAAGTAAGTATTGAATAAGTTACTTTGTTACTAATGACAGAATTGGTCATGAGAGTGTTAGGCTTTTGCAAAAAATAAATACAAATACTTTCTAGGTTCTGTTAATATTCGTGTTCGGTAGGTAGTTCCTATCTGTGTATTATTAACACCGACTTTTAAAACACTGTATTCAATTTATTTATTCAATTATCGATTATTTACAGTTTGTGTTAGAGATGATCCAGGAAATACTAAATATTATGAAAACATATTATTATTTGACTCTTTCTATTTCTTTTATATAATTTATATATTAAATCAGATATCGTCTTAATTATTTTCTTCTGTATATAAACCATTTAGTTCAAAATAATAATTTATAGGTCGGCTTTTGTCTTTTGGTGTGAAGACCATTGACCAATGATATCGGGTACCTACACATCGGACATTTCTGCTGGACCTATTATATGCTACAAACACACTGTGTATGAGTAACTAAAGGAAATTGAATATTTATACTGTTTTATTAAATAGAAAATACTCTAATTCGACTCCGTAGGTACCTATAATTCGAGTGGTACAGATTATATCAAACACAAAATGTATGTAACAGTACCTAATTCTAGGATAAAATTGTAATTGCATGAATTATGACTGTTGAATTTCTCTTAAAACACACTCTTACATATTATCATGGTAGTAAATATGCAAATAGTTAATTATCCGTGTTTGTCGATTTTAAACTAATCAAAATACTTTTACAATGGTAAGTGAAAATTTAAAAAATATACCTACTATAACCGTCTACGAATCATCAAAGCGTTATAATAAATAATTATATTATTTTAGCTGAACTAACCACTGATTTTGATTGTGGTGAAATAAATTTACAAATAGTCCAACGCCATTATATTATTTCTTAAATACCAGTCATATATTAATTAACATTTTAATTTGGTTATTTGATGATAAGTTGAAAATGTGAAATACATTTGCAATTTTGGGTGTCATAAACAATACCTACTTACTATTAAATTGTATACTTTTATCTCTTAATATAAAATAATAATTAATATAAAACAATTTCCTCTCGGTTTGTGTTTTTTGATAGTATTATTATTTTTGATGAATACTTACTCACTAATAACATGTCTGATTCGACACAAAGTAAAAGTATACCTATATTATTTAATCATATATATATATGTTATACAAAATAGTTTTTATTTTTTTCAATGGATAAAAAGTTTTTAAGAATAACGTTTCTGCTGTACCTATTATATAATGTAAAATTGAATATTTACACTGTTTTATTAAATAGAATACTTTTAGGTACCATAGAATTATAAACTATTTACCATTAAAGAATCTACTTACCATTACATTGGATACTTTATCTCATTAATATAATTTGCCCTCAGTTTGTGTCATCAAAAATGTTCATACACATAATATGTTTTTACAAAAATTATACCCACAAAATGTTAAAAAATTATATTAATTGTACAACAATAATTTTTTTTCAGAATCTGATTGTACTTATTAACTGCTGTATTCAACTACAATACGTTATCGAGTTGTCACAATAAGAGCTTTCCACGTCTGAAAAAACTAATTTCCACAATACTAACAATGTTAGGGTTATTGTTATAAAAAAAACCGTATATGTAAATGTATAGTTTTTTTTTTTTGTATAAACCATTTAATAAATACTGATTGCTATTTTCAATTGTAAATTGTAGTTAGAACTATTATGTGAAAATGCTATAGTAAATACTCAATTGACCCGTGCCTTATTGGCTTTTGTCTATGGTAATATATACATTTACAATAAAAATGATTTTCTCTTGGGAAAATGGGTATCATATATTTTGACCAGACTTATGTAGCTATTCAAAAAATGTATGAAATGTTAGTTCATAATTTTGATTCAATCTATAGTAATTTATTAGTAAAAAAAATGTTCATTATATGTTCACCTTCATTTTTAAAACACTGTTTTATTAACACTTTCTGTATGAACCTTTTGTTTCATTTTATTTTATTATCAAAATATATAAAGTTGATATTTTTTCAACTATAATAATGTTTAAACAATAGTTCACTAACTTATTGCATTATTAGTGTCTTAAAGTTTTTTTTAAGTAAGCTTGGTTTAGTTGTAGAAATTTTCATAACAATTATTATTCATTACTCGACTACATATAATTATTATGTTAAATACAAAATATTAAGAGATTTTTAGTGCATATTTTTTTTTTTTAGATTTTGTTAAATTTTTTCAAGTTAAATACTTATTTTTCATTTTTTCGTGCCATTTATAGCGCATATTTTGGAATTTTTAAGTGCATAACTTCAGAGCCCTGAATTATGATTCTTTAGAAAACACTAATTGTAAATTGTAGTTAGAACTATTATGTGAAAATGCTATAGTAAATACTCAATTGACCCGTACCTTATCGGCTTTTGTCTATGGTAATATACATTTACAATAAAAATGATTTTCTCTTAGCAAAATTGGGTATAATATATTTTGACCAGACCTAAGTAGCTGTTCAAAAAATGGTTAACATGTTAGTTCATAATTTTGATTCAACTTGCATCTCTTTGCTTGATTTTATATAAAAATAATATATAATAATAATTAAGTTGATAGTTACTTCCATTGCCCTTATCCAACTCACATGAATAAATCTAATCAAATCTGTTTGCATTTACTGTTTGGTACTGTAATTACAGTCAATTTATACAAATTTATTTATTTATGTTTATTGTGGAGCACTCAAATTTTCTTACGGTGAGTAAAAATAATGTTCATTACATCAACTGAGCTTTACAAAGAATTTTATTAATTTAGGCACATTCATCATTTTTAAAACACTGTTTTATTTACACTTTCTATTTGAACATTTCTTTGCATTTTATTTTATTATCATAAAAATATAAAGTTGATCTTTTTCAACTATAATAATGTTTAAACAAAATTTTTTGCAGGAATTGTGTTCACTAACTTATTGCAGTATTAGTGTCTTAAAGTTTAGTCGTAGAAATTTTCATAACAATTATCCACCCATGTAGAATATAAACCATTTTTGATAGTGGTGAAATACATTGGCTATGATGTGTAAGACCTTTAGGTATTTAGTATTTATAAGTAAGTTTTCAATATTCAATATTAACTTCTAGACATAACCCATATACGTGAAATCGAGACGTTAAACCTAACCTGTATGCTACTTTCGACGATGTCTTGGCCGAATAAATAACTAAATAGCTTTTGTTTCCGAACCGACTGACCAGAATTATTCTATACGTCACTCCAATACACCAACCTCTAGACTTATCCTACACGCGTTCGATCTAGACGTTAAAAAAACTGTATCCTACTTACGGCGGCGTTCTCAATAACTAAAATATAAAAAAGATAAAAAATATCTCAAAATAGTTTTTTTTCCGTCCCGACTGACCAGAATTACTCTTTATATCACTCTAATAACCGACCTCTAGATTTATCCTCTATACGCTCATTGTATAAATGTGTGTTTTCAAAGAAAAACCGTATCCTACTTTCGTCGGTGTCCTGGCCGAGGAGCGGAGCTCCTCGAGCCGAACGCTTGGTATATATAATGTAAATACATTGATAATGTATCATTTTTGATACCGATAGTAGTTTTACAACGGCTCCTATTTTCCTCACTCTAATAAACCGACTTCTAGACACAACCCATATACGTTAAATCGAGTAGTTAAACCTAACGCTTTCGGCGGTGTCCGTGTAAATAAAATTTATCATGTTTATACTTTTGATCCCGAAAGGCGTTTCACACCGGCCACTGAGGTTCTGTAATTATTCTATACGTCACTCCAATACACCAACCTCTTGACTTATCCTACACGCGTTCGATCTAGACGTTAAAAAAACTGTATCCTACTTACGGCGGCGTTCTCAATAACTAAAATATAAAAAAGATAAAAAATATCTCAAAATAGTTTTTTCTCCGTCCCGACTGACCAGAATTACTCTTTACATCACTCTAATAACCGACCTCTAGATTTATCCTCTATACTTTCATTGTATAAATGTTTGTTTTCAAAGAAAATCCGTATCCTACTTTCGTCGGTGTCCTTGGTCGCTTGGTATATATAATGTAAATACATTGATAATGTATCATTTTTGATACCGATAGTAGTTTTACAACGGCTCCTATTTTCCTCACTCTAATAAACCGACTTCTAGACACAACCCATATACGTTAAACCTAACGCTTTTCGCGGCGTCCCGGTTACAGAAAATTGATAATAAAGCGGAGCTCCTTGAGTCAAACATTTGGAATGACTCTCCCGCTTTTCGCAGTGTCCTGGTAAAAAAAAAATTGATAGTAGTTTTACAACGGCTCCTATTTTCGTCACTCTAATGAGCCGACTTCTAGACACAACCCATATACGTTAAAGCGAGTAGTTAAACCTAACGCTTTCGGCGGTGTCCGTGTAAATAAAATTTATCATGTTTATACTTTTGATCCCGAAAGGCGTTTCACACCGGCCATCTAGACGTTAAAAAAACTGTATCCTACATACGGCGGCGTTCTCAATAACTAAAATATAAAAAAGATAAAAAATATCTCAAAATAGTTTTTTTTCCGTCCCGACTGACCAGAATTACTCTTTACATCACTCTAATAACCGACCTCTAGATTTATCCTCTATACGTTCATTGTATAAATGTGTGTTTTCAAAGAAAAACCGTATACTACTTTCGTCGGTGTCCTGGCCGAGATGCGGAGCTCCTCGAGCCGAACGCTTGGTATATATAATGTAAATACATTGATAATGTATCATTTTTGATACCGATAGTAGTATTACAACGGCTCCTATTTTCCTCACTGTAATAAACCGAATTCTAGACACAACCCATTTACGTTAAACCTAACGCTTTTCGCGGCGTCCCGGTAAAAAAAATTGATAATAAAGCGGAGCTCCTCGAGCCAAACATTTGGAATGACTCTCCCGCTTTTCGCAGTGTCCTGGTAAAAAAAAATTGATAGTAGTTTTACAACGGCTCCTATTTTCGTCACTCTAATGAGCCGACTTCTAGACACAACCCATATACGTGAAATCGAGTAGTTAAACCTAACCTGTATGCTACTTTCGACGATGTCTTGGCCGAATAAATAACTAAATAGCTTTTGTTTCCGAACCGACTGACCAGAATTATTCTATACGTCACTCCAATACACCAACCTCTAGACTTATCCTACACGCGTTCGATCTAGACGTTAAAAAAACTGTATCCTACTTACGGCGGCGTTCTCAATAACTAAAATATAAAAAAGATAAAAAATATCTCAAAATAGTTTTTTTTCCGTCCCGACTGACCAGAATTACTCTTTACATCACTCTAATAACCGACCTCTAGATTTATCCTCTATACGTTCATTGTATAAATGTGTGTTTTCAAAGAAAAACCGTATCCTACTTTCGTCGGTGTCCTTGGTCGCTTGGTATATATAATGTAAATACATTGATAATGTATAATTTTTGATACCGATAGTAGTTTTACAACGGCTCCTATTTTCCTCACTTTAATAATCCGACTTCTAGACACAACCCATATACGTTAAATCGAGACGTTAAACCTAACTTGTATGCTACTTTCGACGATGTCTTGGCCGAATAAATATACTAAATAGCTTTTGTTTCCGAACCGACTGACCAGAATTATTCTATACGTCACTCCAATACACCAACCTCTAGACTTATCCTACACGCGTTCGATCTAGACGTTAAAAAACTGTATCCTATTTACGGCAGCGTTCTCAATAACTAAAATATAAAAAAGATAAAAAATATCTCAAAATAGTTTTTTTTCCGTCCCGACTGACCAGAATAACTCTTTACATCACTCTAATAACCGACCTCTAGATTTATCCTCTATACGTTCATTGTATAAATGTGTGTTTTCAAAGAAAAACCGTATCCTACTTTCGTCGGTGTCCTGGCCGAGGAGCGGAGCTCCTCGAGCCGAACGCTTGGTATATATAATGTAAATACATTGATAATGTATCATTTTTGATACCGATAGTAGTTTTACAACGGCTCCTATTTTCCTCACTCTCATAAAGCGACTTCTAGACACAACCCATATACGTTAAACCTAACGCTTTTCGCGGCGTCCCGGTAAAAAAAATTGATAATAAAGCGGAGCTCCTCGAGCCAAACATTTGGAATGACTCTCCCGCTTTTCGCAGTGCCCTGGTAAAAAAAAAAATGATAGTAGTTTTACAACGGCTCCTATTTTCGTCACTCTAATGAGCCGACTTCTAGACACAACCCATATACGTTAAATCGAGTAGTTAAACCTAACGCTTTCGGCGGTGTCCGTGTAAATAAAATTTATCATGTTTATACTTTTGATCCCGAAAGGCGTTTCACACCGGCCACTGAGGTTCTGTAATTATTCTATACGTCACTCCAATACACCAACCTCTAGACTTATCCTACACGCGTTCGATCTAGACGTTAAAAAAACTGTATCCTACTTACGGCGGCGTTCTCAATAACTAAAATATAAAAAAGATAAAAAATATCTCAAATCAGTTTTTTTTCCGTCCCCACTGACCAGAATTACTCTTTACATCACTCTAATAACCGACCTCTAGATTTATCCTCTATACGTTCATTGTATAAATGTGTGTTTTCAAAGAAAAACCGTATCCTACTTTCGTCGGTCTCCTGGCCGAGGAGCGGAGCTCCTCGAGCCGAACGCTTGGTATATATAATGTAAATACATTGATAATGTATCATTTTTGATACTGATAGTAGTTTTACAACGGCTCCTATTTTCCTCACTCTAATAGACCGACTTCTAGACACAACCCATATACGTTAAATCGAGTAGTTAAACCTAACGCTTTCGGCGGTGTCCGTGTAAATAAAATTTATCATGTTTATACTTTTGATCCCGAAAGGCGTTTCACACCGGCCACTGAGGTTCTGTAATTATTCTATACGTCACTCCAATACACCAACCTCTAGACTTATCCTACACGCGTTCGATCTAGACGTTAAAAAACTGTATCCTACTTACGGCGGCGTTCTCAATAACTAAAATATAAAAAAGATAAAAAATATCTCAAAATAGTTTTTTTTCCGTCCCGACTAACCAGAATTACTCTTTACATCACTAATAACCGACCTCTAGATTTATCCTCTATACGTTCATTGTATAAATGTGTGTTTTCAAAGAAAAACCGTATCCTACTTTCGTCGGTGTCCTGGCCGAGGAGCGGAGCTCCTCGAGCCGAACGCGTGGTATATATAATGTAAATACATTGATAATGTATCATTTTTGATACCGATAGTAGTTTTACAACGGCTCCTATTTTCCTCACTCTAATAAACCGACTTCTAGACACAACCCATATACGTTAAACCTAACGCTTTCGGCGGTGTCCCGGTGTCCGTGTAAATAAAATTTATCATGTTTATACTTTTGATCCAGAAAGGCGTTTCACCGGCAGCTAGTCTTATATAATAAAACGTGAACGTCGACATAACCTCAAACTTACTACTATTTTTTAAAGGCCGTTTTTTCGTTTTTCCCTTTTCCGAAAATTGCGTTCTTATTTGAAATATTCTGTCCCCGTCCCCGGACGTCGTTTTACGCGTTCGCGCGCCCCCAAACGCCCCATTTTTCATTTTTCCTTTTGAAAAAGAAATTGCCCCGTGATCGTTTCCCGCCAATTCGCACTACTCATTGTCGTCTGATGATAACGCGGCCCCGTGTATCGTGATAACGTTGCTTTTGTATTACTTTTGTATAATATTCGTATTAATTTTTTTAATATATTATTATTCACTCTACTACTTGAGTTTTTATCGTGTTTTGTCGTTTTTGCTATGTTTTTTTCATAA